>DWPT01005643.1:0-12067 GCA_018251895.1 Agathymus mariae mariae
TGACTCAAACAGGAGGGTGGTAGCTAGCCAGGCAGGCTTCACGAAAAGATAATAATACCAATAATAATATTAACGACGAATAATAATACTGACAATATAATCTTTACACGAAGCCCTACCACCAAGCAAGCTGGTTTCTGTCGCCTCTATTATTATATATAAACACACAATATTGATTCTTACAGTTAAAAATAAAGTTAAGTCTAAATACAGTTACGTGCGTCTAATAAAATTTTACAAATTATTTACATGTTCTGTGAGCCAGACTACACTGTCTGAAAATGTAAATATATTCGTAACATGACATAATCTTCGTGCTCATCCAACTGTTCCACAGAGGGTTCAGACTGAGCTGGTGGTAAAAATGATTATGACTTGACAATTACTAGCTTGCTCAACGGCTTACTGGACTGTTTGCATAACAGTTTTTGTTGGATTTCTAGGTTAAACAATGTAATTGTAACGAATACTCACGATTTTTTGTATTTTTTACCGTTATTTCGACTCAATTATGGTATAGTCAAATTTATTCGATGTTGGTCACAAGATTCACACCTTCAGTTTTAATAAAATACCGATATTATATGGCCAGCGCATATGTAGGCATTTATTAAGTGATCCATGCAATTGGGTCGAAATATAAATATAAATGTTTGGGCTGGTGCTGCCAAATGTCATCTATCAGCATTGGACTCGATAGAGAGGCGTGCAAAGAAGCTCATTGGTAACCCAGATCTAATCGGAACCAATCTGCAAAGCCTTTCGGTCTTATATAGGATACATTTTGGAGAGTTTATGCAGGAATTGTTCGAAATAATTTTCCCATCGCCGTTTCTTCATCGAACAACTAGACGTACGGCGGGTATCCATACTTACGTAGTGGATGTACCACCTATGCAGACGGCGCGGTTTGCGTCGTCATTCATTGTACACACCGCAAAGAACTGGAATAACTTGCCCGCGTCGGTGTTCCCTCCTTCTTTCTACGTGGGAATCTTCAAAAGGAGAGTGAAAAGGCTCTTATAAGTTAATGCGTTCTACATCTCAGACTCCATCACCACTTTCCATCAGGTATGATTGTTGTCAAGCTTTAGCTTATTCTCTGTAAAAAAAAATCAATAAAAAACACATAAAGTAGATAAAAAAATCGTAAGTAAAACCATGTTTTAGGTTAAAGTTTAAAAAAGCCATATTTCAATAAACGTTTGATTTCGTTCTGTTTTAGATTTCAAACTCTATAGGGATGTTATAGAGAGAGGAAAGACATATTACTAACTAATAATAAAAAAACTTTTGAAAGCATTTTTGTTTAAAATAGAAAGCTATTCTGTATGAAACTGGCGTTATATTTATTTATGCGCATAAATAAATCTTATCCTAGGTTGTGTGCCTTTCACGAGTACTTTACCTAGCAAAGCACACCCAACACTAATACACTGGAGTCTAATTATTCAAATGTTTCTGTGGAATACAATACATATTCATTTCTGATACAACGAATACATTTTTTAAATCTCTGATGAGCCGTTATTAATATTTAACGACCCGTGGTATCGATTTGTAAATTTGGCAGCGGCGTGGAATTTAAAAAAGCGCCGAGTATTGTTCGACAAAATGGAATGCGAAGAGATGGGCTACAAAAAATTATTCGAGGTACATTTTAATTGAATTTTATTTAAAAGATCGTGGCTGATAGTTCCTAAGACTTAGTTCCTAACTTACAGGTACAAAATATAAATTGAACTATAGTAAAATTAACAATTTCGGTCATAAGATCGGTCATCGATGAATAAGTCAACGATAAGGACGATTGTGAATAATTAGCGCCGCAATTGGAGACCAACCAAGTTAAATGTCCAAAATATTTCTTTCATATGTATAGATATTGTTTTTATGGGCTAAAAAGCTTCGTCGCTGTTTCTTCTCCTCCATCATTACTTGTTGAAAACTACAGTTGAAGTAAAATAATAGTGTATTGTTAAGTATAGGAATTGAATTATGTTGTGTTTGATTTAGTATATTTTTTTAGCGAGATGATTTCAGGCATCTGTGGGGCGCGCTGGATTATGCCGGATTGAGATTCCAAAACCAAAACCGTCAGTTCTATCCGAGAAATCCGGGGAAGAATCTAGTGTATAGATACCTGTGCGTTTCTTGTACTTACCAAATTTAGTTATAAAATCAATGAAATTGATATTCTGATTTCATTTGAAATATTCGAAATTCAAAACTTTGGTCACGCGATGTGAATAGCCAGTTCATTTTGCATTAATACAGTTTCGAACAGAGAGCTCCGCTCTGTTGAAAAATATTTCGAAACTGACTATTCCGATGGTAGAAAACATCGGCTAAAGATTATCAATTCTTCGGCGTACGATTCGTCTTAGAAGCGATATGCGATAAACGAGTTTATTTCTTAATTTAAATGGTTTGTTGTTTTAATCCAGGTAATTATTGGTATCTGTCCGATTTTCAAAAATCAAATTTTCAATAGGTATCGAAATTTAAGGTCCTTCAATTTTGGGATTTGCTGCTTGACGTCGTAACATGATATGTTTGTGTGTGTATATTATGTGTGTGTAAGTAACATTTTGCTCTAGGATATTTTTAAATTTAATCATCTAAATCAAATAGTTTTTTGTAGTGATTAAAATTGACTGAGACTTGGATTTTAATTTTTCGTTCCAATTAGATTTTCGAACTCAACTGATTGAGCACCGCGTTTGAAATTAATTTAAAATTATGTCTTATTCAAATGTTTCCAAAATTTCTAACTAAATATATTTGTAACATAAGTAGGTGTATCATATATAAAACATATTTATGAATCATGATTATTTTGGAAATGCTTGTTACGGACTTAGAACTTTTTGATTATGCTGTTTACTTGTACTACTTACTCGCTTTCAGTGAGTAGTGGAACACATTCCTGATCAATCTGAACTTGTTTCAGTCTATATCCGTGAATATTTCTTTTCCAATAATGAAATTTTTCTATTGAACTTTCCAGTTTGTAATTTCCGAGTCCTATTTTTTCCCGAGTCTCGTGAAAATTTATTTCGTTGTCACGGAGAGTTCAATAAGCGGATTCAAGATTCAAGGTCCCATTGAATTTTGAAATATCGGTTATTGATCTAATCATTTTGTTAGAATTGCTTGATTTCATTTATTCAATAGTTCACTGAAGACCATGATTGAGGAGGTCTAGCGCGTATACTTCTTAGCTGCTTTAGTTTGTTAATCTAAGTATCAAGAGTATGACGGAAGGTTCTTGGCACGGCTTATTGATTGATATTCATTAAGTAACAAATCCTTATAGTGCCCGAAGGACGGCTATCTACTGATATGATAATAACGTCCGACGACTCTACGTTCGCCCAGAAAACTCAGAAGTGATAAATACATTTTGTACCAGCCGTCATCTTGATGGATTGCTGTCACCTACCAGCCGACCGACTAGCTATTTAACTGGAACGATTACTTACAATGAACTCTAGCAATTGCGTTATAAGAACTACATTACTTAAATGTTCATTATTTTATTCCTTATTGTTTTTTTTCTTATTACGGTAACTGGCAATATACATTTAATAAACATTTATTTTGGCTCGGATATATTGGTTCATATGATTGAATATTTTTGATCAAAGATTCCCCAATCCTTGACATTATTGAGGCCCTTCGTTGGAGATAATGACGGAAACGTGTTATGGATAAAGATCTATTAATCAAAAAGCTGACGACTGCCGTACTCTCGATACCCTTATGCCGATGATATAGGATGTTCACGAGATAAACTGATTTATTTTTACACGTCAAGTGTTTACCAGAAAAGTCATTGGAGTAACAGATAATAAATAAATATACTTATACCTTCGCACTAGGATTCCTCGTGTTACGAGTGGCATGGACTCAAACAAATATAACATTATAACTACCAATGACCCGAGGACAACATTTATCTCTCACACTAATGTCTGCCCCATTGCCCGGGTCTCTTCGCTCGGCAGCACACTACCAAATAGGCTACGAAGTCGTCAAGTCAAGTAGTAAATATGGATGGTATCGATTTATAGATTTGCTTCCGCAGTATTTGGTATGCAATAGTAAATATTTATATAATTTTTGTATTTGAACATCAGAAAACCTATCGTTTACAAATATCTACTGCAACCAATACTTATAATGAAATTTTTGTGGAATATAATAAATTTCACGGTTGATTTAACCAACCGCCTTTTGACTCTTTTGTTATTTTCGGGATAATTTTTTAGTCATATAAATTAGATAAATATATGTACATTTAGGACGACCGTGTTACTCAGTTGCTGGCGGTTCTACTTGCAGAGTGATGAGTGGTCCTGGGTTGGATTATCGGCCGGGCGACACAACACAAATCGGATGCGATATAAAGATTCAATTATTCTAAAACAAACATTGCACGAAACCTAAAATGTGCTTGAAAAATAGAGACGGATTTCTTATTTCTAATAATCTTCTATAAACATCCACTGTTCGCCTTTCAAATGTATTTCTCGTGTAAAACATTACATATATTACTTGCGACAATCCTTTTGTTATTTTCAAAGGATTTCCTATACAGGGGAGTATT
Organism: Agathymus mariae mariae; assembly: GCA_018251895.1. NCBI lineage: Eukaryota > Metazoa > Arthropoda > Insecta > Lepidoptera > Hesperiidae > Agathymus > Agathymus mariae. The sequence continues at coordinate 4,613 of DWPT01005643.1, forward strand.
GGATCCTTATTGCCTACTGCTTTTTCGATAGATATAGGTACTTGAAGTTTAGCCAAAAAAGCATGTGGGCGAAACCGTGGTTTTGTTTTTTTGTCACTCATGGTTTTTGACATTGGAAATGTCTTCGTTCTCTCCAGTGTAGGCTCCGATATCGTGACAAGTGCGATGCCCTTATATGTTGGAGAGTTGTGAAGATATGATATTCAAAAAGGTTCAAAAGACGCATATTCACGAGGGCTGTAAAGTGCAAAAAGAATTATTCGAGCAAGTCAAAAACGAAAAAAGATATGTTCGAAATAATAAAAAATAAATTAAAATTAGATTTTGGCGCTCAATATTTTGGACCCAAAGAACGATATCAAAAATTTGAGAAAAACCCCTCTGGACAATTTAGTCAGCTATAATTTGAACGTAAAACAAAGACGATCGGGTTAAGCGTTGCCCTGTAGTCTAACCTTGAAAAAAGTCAATAAGCTAGAACGACATTTTTCACATGTTCATGTTTCACAGAGTTCGTTATCGGTGTTTGTTGTGAATTATCGGGGTAGCGAGGGTATCTTTTTTCGAATTCCGTAGATTCATTTCTCTCGATAGCTCGATAGTCGTGTGAGGCTCGAAATCTGTGAAATTTTATTTTATAATTCTTATAACTAATAAAAATGGACACAAATCACCTGATATTAAATTATCGCCAATGAACATATGCAACGTACATAAGAGTCGCTAATGCATCGCCGGCCTGAATACGACCTCTTTTTACGCCTGTTTTGATGAATTTCGTGTCGTAGCTCTCTGAGATGACGTCAGAAGGTACTTTTAAATTTGTTTCTTCTTCTCAACTTTAAAGCATATTTCGAAATGGCACTGAAAGCACAAATCTTTACGCATTGGTGTATTTACAAAATATCCTTGTGATTCGTCCCAGAATTACAGGAACTTTGTTTTCAAAGTTATCATGCTTTAAATTCATTTTACCAAAATTGTTGAAATTATTGTTACAATGATCCTCGTTTGCAACATTGTCAGAAAATATATAACAAAACTCGAACATGGTTGGAATATTGTCCGGTGGAAATCACCAGCACGTTTGAGAACTAGATATGTTTAAGAGTAAAAAATAAAACTAGATTTGTGATGTACCTTTATAAAAAAATAAAATACACGATAAGGCCGGACCACACATCTAATATTTTCTTATGTTATTGTTAAGTAAGTAGTCACTGCTCGTAGTAGACCATCGTAACTGTAAATGCAGTAAACTCACTTGTTAACTGGCTCTCGTACGCTGTAATGTAACGTGAGTAAAAAAGGCACAAATAGATTAACGTTTGGATTGAAAAGTAAAGCATACACGTAGCCGGGACCCGACAAGTAGTATGATATAGCTATGTAAAATCTTAACACCTACTACATATACTAGGGTTTGTTAGTTTGTTTAACTTTTATTGTGAATTAAAAAAAAAATTAACGTTACAATGGGCGGACTTAATGCCTTGAGGCATTTTCTACCAGTCAACCCTGGTGACAATGAAAAGTTGGCGTAGGTGTAATAAACAACTGTAATCAAAATATAATATAAACATTACACATACATACACACATAATACAGAAAATAATACAGAAATATGATGATATCTGAGCAATACTAAGGAGCCTGGCGATCCTTAACAGAAGAGATTGGTACCATTTCCTTGTCCTTTGATTGGATACGCAATGATTGTCAAATATAATGTTAAAGCTCCTTAATCCTTGGAATTTTTATTTTATCCCTAGTCAGTTAAAAATACGAGTATTAGATTTAACTAATTACTCGGAACATCGTAGTGCCTTTACTATATTAATGGCTGTCGGTTATCTTCGTTTTTCTTGATATACTTCTTGTTGTAAATGTCCTTATGTATCTTATGTTAATACGAGCATTATTGATATTGACTCACTAAATAGAATTTATCGACGATACTGAAGTAGACATTTCAGCGTTTGATGAACACAACTTATAGTTCAAGGCATATTGATTTACTATAACGACGTATTTACACGGTGGGAATGTTTGTTCGATATTCATGAATGGGTATAGCTCGATATTGTCTTTCAGTTTTGCTAACCAACGAAGCTTGAGCTTCAGTATAGAGAAAAAATTTAAGATGAAAACAGGATATGTACTTACTTGAGTGGTCTGTCTGAAATTCTTTCAGCGGTATATGCACCGGGTATACTATACGAGTGTATAAGTCGGGTAAAAGACTTTGTCCGGGACCCATGGCAAGCTGGGTAACTCTAGTTATTTCCTTATTTATTTACTTATATATATATTAATATTTACAATTAGGTGGCCCGTCTGTTCGCTTGCAGGCTATTCATATAAAAAAAAATGATGTCATGTCTGTCTGTTCCCCTGTTACTCCATTTTAATAGAAGACTACAAGTATTTGTGTTACACAGATCAAATTATAAAATTAAATATTTCATGAAGATCTTTATATCCCTTTTTCATGGCACATATTATTTTGAACCAGTAACACACTTTTACTGCTTAGTATTCATGTTTCATTTTATGGATTTTTATGTGACATACAAAGATTTGTTTCAAATGTAGGAAAGTTACACACATTTTGTTATTTTACTGTGCTTTCAGACGTTTTTACATTTGGCAGTCTTCATTTCAGCTTCAATACATAATACTGAATTGAATGTGATGCTCAATTAGCTAACTGAGTCAGAATATTCACGATTATGAAAATAACATCAGTATCAAAAATTATTTACAAATTAATCTTCGTTCCGACGCGTACGATATCGGGAAATCTTGACGCAGTCATCCTATAATATGATATTTAATTATATTATTAATATCCTTATTATAAGTTCAACTTTTAATCAATAACGAGGCAATCACAGCTTAAAAGTTACAATTAGTTTTTGCCGTTTTGTGTGTATATTAAGTCAATGGGATAATTTCATGAGCGCTTTCGTGCCTCAGAAGATACGTTTAGTCATCCATCCCGGTTGTTATCGTAAGATAACAGCCCTTAAGCTATTTAGAGCTTTGGGAGGTATACAATTTATAAACTATTTTGTTAGTAAACCTCTCCACTGACCCTCATTGAAGTATCATTGTGGCTTTGAGCCTATTCAAATATGGGAGAGACACGCGATGTATATCGCCAAGGAGTCAACATGAAAGACTTGATGTTATAATCATTTACATTATATGGACTCCAGTCTCCTTTCAAAATTTATGAGGTAAAACAATGATCAATCATACTGGCGCAATCCGTATTGAGCACACTTCACGGGGTTTGAAAATAGTATGGCATACTTTTACGCGTGCAGATTACATCACGATCGGTTACCTTACCGAAGCCATTTTTAATAATTAACAAAATACTTTATATGCAATATAAAAAGCAAAGTTTAAACGAATGAAAAAAAAATTGTACACGACAATGGACACGACACAAAAGCAGTTATTTAAATAGGGGCCAAGGCAATGTACGATATCTCAAGAAATATGAAAAGAAGGTGGTATGTACGTATGGGTAAATAACATCTTAACATTAATTATTTTTAACGTTCTTTAACAAAGCGGCTCGCTTGCTTAACTATCCTGTGCATATTTATGCGCAGTAATATTTATATAACCTCACTTCGCTTCGGAACACTTAATTTATACGTTCACAAAATTATCATTTACCTATATTATTAATACACAATAAAACCGTATGAAACATCGTAACTTAGTATTTGACACTATTGCATTCAGACAGACAGATAATTTGTTTTTATAGCCTATGTCCATCCGGAATAATGTACATTTCATAAGGTAAAATGTTTTTTCAAAGAGGTGCCGTATTTCAGGAGGTAACTACCTATATACTCAAGCACAAAATTTGACTCTTCCTTTATAATATCAGTATAGATTTATTATCCTACTAAAAAAAATGCACTCGCTTCGCTTCGGAAACACTCCCTTACGCTTAAATATAGCATCTGCAATTTTCTGGGTTTTTCTTTATCTATGAATCACAAATTACAATATTAATTTATCACTTTTTTATTTATGGATTGCAATGATGCAGACATAGTGTTAAGTTACTCTTACTGCAATATATTAGTGAAAACCAGAACGAAATCGGTTAACCGTTCTAAGATTAGGGCAAACAAACGCACAGGCAAACAGACAAAAAGCGATCAGTTAGAATTTTATTATTAGTATGTTAAATTAAACATGATGTCAGATTAAAAAAAAACATTAAACCTTCTTTTAATTAACATTTATAAAAATAATGCGTAATGAACCTACTTAACTATTTTAACAAATACTACCCAGTCCTTGCTTCCTTAGAATAAAGTCGTTAATATTTCTTTAATTGATTTATTTATTACTGTAAAAGATAAAAGAAAAGACGGTAGATGATCTAAATTAAACAATATGAAATAGTTGTACAATAAATCATTGGAACATGTGTTTTCTTGTTCGATAGAGGCGGTACTAATATCCGACATAAAGAAAATTATGATTTGCTGAAAACGCGTAATGTAAAAATCGTAACCAAAACGAAGCCAACAACCTTGTTGTATCATTGCGATGTAGTATGACTGTAATATGTCACATAGTACCTAGAGCGTGTCCACATAATATTTTGTATCAATCATCTCATTACCTTATTAGTACCGCCGCCGCGCCCTCTCCAAACATGATCGCAAACGTACATGTACTATTTCGGTATTTAAGCCGGAATTGCGTAAGTAAACAACTGTTTCGTAGCCAAATGTTCCATAGGATCGATTTACAAACTCCACGGCCCACACTAACCGCCTGTTTATTGACATTCATATATACAGTATGTAGGTACGCGCATGCAGAGTAGAAGAACAAACCATTGTACAGTGTGTTTATGTTATTAACAAACATAATTACGATAGTCAAGTAACAAAGGATGCAAAGAATAAAAATGACCGAGAGCCATCAAAACAGGCGTTCGGAGCCATCCACACTTTATTTGTTTACTAGTGAGCCGACTTCGGTTCGTTTTCGTAATCACATTGCTTATCCGCGAATAATATACATATCGACCGATTGGTTTTAGTTATTAGCAGAAGAGAGCTCAAATTTAAACTATGGGCAGTTCATTGAGTCCAAATTCAAAGCAGCTACTATATGTCCTGATGCTAGGTGTCCTAGCAAATGTATGTATATAAAGCACAGTTTGGTCTTATGTGGAGTACTTCTGTCACATTTGGGCTGGTGCTGCCAAATATCACCTGTCAGACTCGAGGCACGGTGGTCATCCATCCTTCACGTAATCATCCCTCCGATACGGACGGCACGTTTTGCTTCATCATTTATTATGCGCATCACGAAGAATTTAAATAGTCGGCCCGGATAGGTGTTTCCATCCCATTACAATGTGAATGACTAACTCAAGATTGAATACTGTTCTAAGTTAATGCGCTCTACCGTCAAAGACACCTCAACTTACCATCAGACAGATTGTAGTCAACCATTGACTTAAAATAAATTTACCTATTCCAATAAAATAATGTCTATGTATGATAATCCGTTTTTGAATATTCAAACAAGCAGACGGAGACTGTGTTTTATACTTTGCAGGTATTTTTAGTGTTACGTCAGCAGGCACGAGATCAAAACATGGATGGATCATCCCGCTATGAAATATTATATGTCGCAAAGTTATTACGTTAGTAATAGTTGGTTCGCAAGTTGCCTATCTATCAAATACCGTTCTATCCACCCTCGGTTGTTGAGTGAGCGAGCAAGTGAGTGTATTATCAAAACCGATAAAATCAGTGTCTCGATTAAATAGCATGAATCATAAATATGTCCAATATAAACATGAATATTTAGTTTCTGCTTTCGTGAAAGTATTTTTCTTTGAAATCTTAGTGAACAGTTGAAACTTGGGTGGGATTCCACCTCGCGTGGGAAGCGGAACTACTAGGCTTGTGAAATTTTCATTAAAAAAGGTAAACAAGTCGTATATGTATCCTACGATTTTTTACAGGTTCCAATGATGGTAAAGATGAAACATTTAAAATTATCTTTGAAAATTTTTGTTTTCGTTATATTTTGTAGTCTGTTAAAAATTTTACAAAACCGAAAATATTATCACTGATGCAGAAGTTTAACGTCTGCTCTGCAAATGAAGGATCTTAGCCTCGATTACCGGCCGGTACTTCCATTTATGTATGATAAAAGTATCTGGTATTGAATCGTGGATATTTGTAACACTTAAATGTTTATATTGATGTCATAGAGAATAAGGCATATAGAATCCTGCTGCGGGAATATGAGATGCGAACTCACATTCTATTATTATTAATAGGCTTGCAGTATTTCCATAATACCACATAAAGTTACAACCTTAATCATATTATAGAGTATGATTTTGCAATTTGCCCACGTGAAGTTCCAGTTTAATTTACCTTTACAGTTTGTTAAAAGTAGTAATATTTAATGTAACTAATACTATAATCACCTGACAAACACGTTAGTTGTTTTCCCGCAACTCATTTACGTTGAAACAACGCTGCATCCATATCGAAAACCGCATAATAACCTACTACGGGCAAAATTTGTCATGCAGAATAAAGCGTACAACGGAACTGCGAACGGTATTAGACCACAACGTACATTGTAAAATTTTAGAGGATCGGATTATTGTTCAACGTTGGCCTGTATAGGTACATATTTATTTAGTATTCGTGATGAGTTATTTAAAACTACCATTCTTTGTTACTCTATATTCTAGGTTATAAAATCAGTAATGTCATTTAACATGAAATGTTGAAGTAAATATGTGGTTTATAATAAAATCATTATAAATTCGTGCTAACACATAAATTTTATAGGGATTTATTAATTACGTAATGTAAAAAAAAAGGTTTATGTACATAAAGAAATCTTACTACCAAAATTATCAAAATGTGACAATAAATATCATGCCTACTGTTTTTGATAAATAAAGACTTCAAAAAAATTGAGTTACGGATTATTTACATTGGATTTCAAAATGGTGTCTTACTAATGTATTTAGATAATAATAATAATAATTGTTTATTTTCCACCACAAATATAAAAGAATGCCACAATAAAGTGATATCAAAAACTGTGTAGAACTACAGTACTTGTGGAAGCTGGCTCCCATAGTAGGTTACAAACCCGTGTCACGGAACCCAGGCCCACCGCAACAATACTTACAACCGTTCACTTCAATCAGTATGACTTTGCCAGTACCCGTCATTGTCGATGATATTTGGATCCATATTCTTTTTTTTATGATAATAACCAACAAACGAGCAGACGAGCCACCTGATGGTAAGTGGTCATCGCCCATGGACATCAGCAAAACCAAAGGTATCACTGATGCGTTGTTGGCCAGGAATTAAAAAAGAAGGTAATAAAGAAGGTACTGGCTCTCAAGCCCCCAGCCG
>DWPT01005644.1:0-12067 GCA_018251895.1 Agathymus mariae mariae
CGTTGTTCACCTATCACAGATGTGCAGTAACTTTATTGGGGGTGCCTAATACTTTTGGCCAAGGCTGTATCTTCGACTGTGTTAAATATATCAATTTTAAACAGTTGTTGACTAAGTTCTTTTCGTTGCACCTTCTCTTTGTATAGATGCATAGACAAAGTTTAACAGAAAGCGAGTGATTGTAATTGTAAGTTAATCACACGCAACTTATTTGTCCTGCCAATGAATTGTTGGTTCATTTAGGATATGGGAAGTTAAATCTAAAGTTATTTACCTATATTTGGTATATAACTTTTGATTTCCTTGTCTCTTCACTGTAGCAAATGACATTCATTGGACTAGAGGATAATTTCATTATCTTGTGAAACACTGATGAACACTGCTTACCAATTACGGTCATTTGATGTCCAGTGATTGACCGCGCGGAGTCCACCCATTTAATGTACTGCCACTTGCCTCCGACGCCGAGCGAACACGCGCGGTGATTGTCAGGTGTTAGATTAATAAATGAATGACGATCTTTATGGTAATGTTTTATTAAAGTAAGGATTTTTTTTTTGTATAGCAGGGGTGTTATGGAACTCCGTAACCTAACCGAATCCGATAAAAAAGTTTCGGATAACGACAGTCTAAATAAAATTCATTATGACAGATTTTCGCCGGTCGCTACACTTCACGACCACATACACTAGCCGCGTCATTCTCATTTTAAATAGTTTTTAATTTTTAAAACTAATATTTTTGTTCTTCTATGAATATACCTTGTAAATATACATTATATTTTTTTCCAAGTCGTAAATCATCATATCTATAACCGAAACAATCGGATAATTTGAAATAATTTCATAATCTTAACCGAAACACGTAAAATATTATTCATATATCCATAACATCCCTCGTGAATAATGATCTACTCCATTCATCCTTAAGCCCAAGCAAACCTCTCTACTTGTACTCGTGGTCAAGAACGGACCAAGCTATGCCTACCGATCCTCCCTTTATTGCGGGTCGCTGGGCTCTTTGCAGTCAATTAAATTTTTACTATACTCGTAGGGTTTTACAATCAACCGTGAAATGTTTTACGTGTTTGGTTGCTGCTTGGTCTTCCTTTGCCACTGCCCCATATGGCTTGTGTATCATAGGGTATATGATTCTCATGGGTCCTATCCGTAAGGCTAGCCAGGTCGCAGCCAGTAGCTCTCCAGACTCCTGACTCTAAGAGCTCCTGCGTAAGCGGATAGCCCTCCGGAGGTCGAGCGTGAAGCGGCGCGATCCCTCTTAGAGATTCACGTGGTCCGTTATCGAATATCGTTTAAACGGACCATATATTTATCTGCCGTATCCACCTTGAGGTCACGCGCCACCACGTCGTTCCGGACGCTCCCGTGATCGCTCGAAGAGCCAGGTTTTGCTGCGCCTGTAGGCGCTTTCGCTGCCAACTTGATGCCAACGAGTACCATGCTGGCTGACGTACGCGGACGTCAACCGTGACCGAACGTAGGTGTAGTACACCATTCGTTTTGCCCTAAGTGGAAGCCTGGATGATAGCACCCGTCGGATCATTTGGCGGCAGGCGTCTGTTCCAAGACGAGGTTACAATATTGTACCATGCGCACCGCGCTATTGATGATGCATCCTAGGTATTTAACGGTTGGCTGCTACACCACCTCCCGGCTACGGAGGCGAAGCGGCGCCATCAGCTTAGGTGACTTCGTGAACAGAACGGGGACCGTCTTACCAACATTGATGGCTATCCTCCATTTGTCCAGCCAAGTACGCAACAAGCGCTGGATTCGCGATATCGCTAGCTCAGCCTTACGGGATGGCAGGAAATACGCGCTGTCGTCAGAGTACAGCGCGAAAACCGCATCGCGTTCCCACTCTTGGAGGTTTCCCTCAAGAGAACGTGTTTGGGTTGCAGTGTCGGAAAACCAAAAATATGCATCTTCCAGGTTCTCTTAAAATGTGATCAAATCTTAATAAGTAGCCTGTGTAGATTATGTGTCAATGTCAACAAATTGATGTTGACATTTACTTAAAGGGCTTGCAGTTTCATCATGTAAACAATAAAATACGGCATGTTTATCTAATTTTAATTTGATTTCTATCTATAGAAAACACGATGGTTATAGCGATAGGATTCGAGGGAAGTGCAAATAAACTTGGCATAGGTATCGTTAAAGATGGTGAAATACTCTCAAATTGCAGAAGAACCTATATCACGCCACCTGGAGAAGGTAATCTAATATTAGTCGTATATAAACATGTCATCCAGCTGTTTTGCTTTCACTACTAAAACATTGACTAAAAAAGATGAGACTTTTAACTGTTATCATATAAATAAACAAATTTGAAATAATTACAGCGTCAAGTATCGTAACCTGAAAATTAATTGATTTCTGTGTATATTTTTACGGAAAACAATTTTTTTTGCAATATAAATTCGATCTCTTCAAGAAATTTCTATTTAGGTGAGATAATGCTCAGTAATGCTACCAAAAGAGCTTTTACAACTTTATTTAATTGCCTACAAATGTTGTTAATATAATTCTAACTTTCAGGTTTTCTGCCAAGAGAGACAGCAGAACATCACCAACAGAACATTCATGAAGTTCTACAGGAGGCCTTAGAGCAGTCCGGCATTTTTCCGCAAGAAATAGATGTAGTTTGTTATACTAAGGGGCCTGGAATGGGAGCACCCTTGATGGTATGTGCAATTGTTGCTAGGACATGTGCAAAATTATGGAATAAACCCATCCTTGGTGTAAATCATTGCATTGGCCGTATCCTTTTTAATACACTACCATAGTTAAACCATAGTTTCATAGTATTGTCACATGTAAAACCTACATACATGCCTTTACAAAATTACTAAGAATAAACTTAACAAATACTACTCGCTGATCTTTTCAGTAAAAAGCATTGTGAAGTATTTTAAAGTATCAACTAAAATGTTTAATGGATACTAAGATTGTGTTATTCTCTTTCCTTAACATACTACTTTATGTAACAAGACATAGAAATGGGGAGGTTAATAACACAAGCTAACAATCCAACTGTTTTGTACGTGAGCGGTGGAAACACACAGGTCATAGCATATTCTAGGCAGCGATACAGGATATTTGGAGAGACCATTGATATAGCTGTTGGTAACTGTTTGGATAGGTAAGTTAATGTTTATTTATCTCCTACAATAATACAGTTTAGCATCTTTAAGGCATTTTAAATTGTGAAGGATGATAGGGTAGACAACCTCCATTCTCCAATCAACAGGCACAGGAATAGTTAACCACAAGAATATGATATTTTAACATATTTTGGTTGCATATTTGGAGAGCCTGTCGATTAATTGCTTGTTTATTATCTAGCAAGAAGTCTGTGACTACCTTCGTGTTACACATGGCCGTAGACTGAGATGACCACATTTCTTGTAGATGATAGCATAGATAGCGTTATTAAATGAAAATATTAGTTATTATCACTGAAAATAATTAACTCTGCATCCTCAAATCACGCGCAATGTCAATAATTGTATTAAAGTCAAACCCCACCAAGTATGGAATGCCTTTGCTTAATTTTCAATGTGTTATGTTTAATTTTTTGTGCTAAAAATTTAGGTTTGCAAGAGTTTTAAAGTTGTCAAATGCACCAAGCCCTGGTTTCAACATTGAACAAATGGCAAAGAAAGGCAAAAAGTATTTACATCTCCCATATTGTGTTAAAGGTACTGTATTAAACTCAATATTAAATTAAGCTAAGTAAATATTAAGACAAGTTAAAAATGTTTAAGATAGATTAGTATAGAGAATGTAAAGCAATTGTAGAAAAAAAATATATATATGTATATATATAAATTGCATATTTTGGTATTAATGGTTGGCTTCAAATTATTAATTGACTGAAACCACACTGAAACTGAGCAACCCACTGAAAAACACATCCTTCTTTGCAATGGAGGTCTGTAATGTAGTCCACATCGTTGCTTCAGGATGAAATAATACAGTCAAATTTATATTAAGAAACAAATTTTCGTCATTACAGGTCATCCACTTCCATACTGTAGTTGCATAATTCGGTTAACATCTATGAAAGATGGCTACTTTTTTTTTAGTGATTTTGATATTTTGTGATTCTAGTTTGAACGAATTCCTCAATCGACAAACATTTATAAAATGAATTAATTTATTACAGGTATGGATGTCAGCTTCTCAGGTATTCTGTCATATATGGAGGATAAGATAGAAGAACTCCTTAAGGAATACACTCCTGAGGATCTGTGCTATTCGCTGCAGGAAACAGTCTTTGCGATGCTTATCGAAATCACTGAACGCGCTATGGCACACTGCGGATCGGATGAAGTAAGTTAACAATTAATATTTATTGCAGAATTGCTTATTTATTTGGACCTAAGTTAACCGGTTTAAAACGTTTTCAAATTTTTTGATCCTTTACGTTTAATACTGACGGAAATGGCTGCGATTGAGCTACTCTGCTCGTCTAAATAAACTTAATACAAACCATAAACAGTGGCGCCAATTTAGATGGCTTAATATATCTAGTGGTGGACTTTAAAAGGTGATCGATGTCATCCGCAATAAAGCAGCATGGTGGAATACTTTCCTGTTCTGCAGTCTCTTCGGTTGAGAGAGGACCCCACTATCTGTTAATGTACTGCAGCTCTTTAATCCCGATATATTACATGGGTCCTTAATCGCGAGACCTATACTAAGCAGAGACCTCGTAATAGGATTGATTATCGTTTCAGGTATTGATGGTAGGTGGTGTGGGTTGCAACGAGCGGTTACAAGATATGATGGGAGTAATGTGCGCAGAACGAGGAGCAAAAGTTTTCGCGACAGATGAACGGTTCTGTATAGACAACGGGGTTATGATAGCACATGCTGGCGCGCTCGCGTTCGCGTCGGGTGCGCGCATGGACTTCAAAGACGCTACCATTACACAACGCTATAGAACTGACGATGTTTTGGTCACGTGGCGAGATGATTAATAAATCGACTTTTTGTTATTTTATTGTTTTGTTGACCTTTTGTTCTGATAACACACTTTTAAAGACCATAAAAAGATGTTCAGGTGATGTGAGAAATTAAATCTGAAAAGACACATTAAAAGTATCTAAAAAGTATTTTGGTAAAAAGTAATCACTCATAATTATGTATAACTGACTAACATAAGTATTACCAAGAGCATCAATGATGTTAAAAAGGTTAAGACGCAAGTGGTTGAACTCGGTACTCTTCGAAATTACTGCGTGAAAACGAAAAATCTTTCAAGAGTGTCGGTATCAAAGTAGAGAGACAGGTGCCGGACTACTTAAAATTCGTGCTATTTCCACATTCTTTGGTCAGTAGTATACACCATGAGCATGCTCGTAGTGTGTGTATCACGTTCAAATTAAAATAAAGGGGTTTTTGCCACTACATAAGTATATTGACTAGATATATTCTAAATCTCAACTGATTGATTAAATTAAAATTCTATACCTTTGAAAGTGACTTATTAAATCACATAAATGGCCTTACCACGACTAAAGTAATATTCAAAATTAATATCAAGATACAAGCAACAACATTAATATTGGACATAGTACAAACCACCAATCTTTTTTTTCATTACCGCGTTAATTATCACTTCAGGTTGTGGGACCGAAATAGACACTAGCGATAAGACTGCCTTAATTGCAGTACACATGCAAAAAAATATTTTTGAAAATGAAATATTCTTGTGTTTTGCTTTTGTTTATCAAAGCATCTAACCTATGGCCGTGAAGTGAAGGCTTCGTGAAGCCTACCACCTTCGTGAAGCTACCACCCTCCTGCTTGAGTCAGCCGCCAAACGACTCATGTTCCAGCTGGGGGCTTGAGAGCTAGTACTTTCTTTCATACGTTCTTCTCATTTGAAAAACCTTTGGAAGTTCATTGCTGACATCTCCCCTTTTATGTGCCATTGTTCAAATTCACAACAAATACATATTTGAGTTTTAAATTTAAGTACTTATTCTAAACGTCTATAAAGTAATGACCTTAATAAGGATCGCCTTATGCTCATGCTTAAGTAACATGTGTTATTATTAATCAGACAAAATTAAACAAACAAAAATTTTACTGTAAGTATTATAATATTTGTTCACAACAAAATACATTTTCAAATCAAACAGAACCACACAACCACATGCAAAAATAACGTAACACCAACCAAAAAAAAAAATAACATCATTTAACTAGAAACACATACAATATAAGATTACTAACTATTTCACATAAGATGTAATCTTCTCATTCACAGGTGCAATATTCTTCATTCGGTAAAACTTAACAAATACATATTTTACTTATTTTAAAACAGATATGTTAAATGTACAATAAAATGCAAAAGCCAATGGCAAAAATATTATTATTGTTTAAAATTATTTTTCAATTTTATGATAATTATCGCTAAAGAGGATCACTACAAGGCTAGTTGTTAAAATCTTAAGTCTTATCAAGTCACAGAATTAAAGTCAACATAAACATACGCTCTGAAAGATGAGCTACATATAAGTTTTTGTTTGTTACCAATATTTTACACATGTGACATCAATAATTTTGTATCAATAGAGTCCTTATTTTACACCCCTTACGTCTAAGAGAACCGCTTTGTAAAATGGATACAAAACCTATCAATATTAAACAAAATACTTCAATTAGGACATTTTGAAGCAGCAAAACGCATATTAGTGTTACCATACACTTAACTATATTGGCTCCCATGCATATTTAAGATTACACGACATTTAATACTTCCGAATACGTATGAAAGCTTAGTGAGGTAAAATAGAAACCATTATATTATTTCATATGATATTATTAATCATAAAATTCAATTCAATATATTCTATGCCTTGACTGCATTCAAAAGAGCATTGAAAGTGAAGTGGATTGAACAGGACTACTGTAGTACTATTTAACATTGTTACGACACATGTATGGGTTGCAGTGGTCTCCTTACTTGTATATTTATACTGCAATTTTTTATATGCCAGACAGATATGAATCCCAATTCATCTAATGTATTTTACATCCCTTTAACACGCTTGCCTTTCATAAATATGGTCAGGTTGATATCGACATAGTATCAACAATACTTTACATATTAACTTGACACCAAAATAGTATATTATTATCATAATGTCCTAATCTAAGCAAATACTTAATATTATAAATATTCAATATTACAGCTTAGAAACAAAATTAAATGTGTCATTGTTCCAGTTATTAAATATAACTATAAGAATCAACCATTATAACAGAATGTTCTACATGTTACAATAAAAGTGTAAATACTCATGTTTACTTTCCATAGCTTTGATTAAACTGTATCCACTATGACCAATAAATTGGTTCAGCACTTTTCACCTTTGGGTGCCCGTAAATGTCTTTTATAACAAACATAGCACTCAATAGTGATCATAAAAATTTGGTAATCCTCATAAATTGTCTCCATACAGACCAGTATATATGAGAATCCAAGTGACCTGCAACAATATAATATGTCAATTCGTAGTATGTATATTTAAAAAATTACAAACATTACATGTACTAGTACTGATATTATAAATAAGATAAATCCCATTGAGTTATTTTTAAAAAGTATTCTGTACTTTTAAAATGTGTAACCAAAGTCTTAGCAAAGTTTATTTAAATAATGTTAATACTACAAAAAATAGAGTCATATTGTTTACAAGGTACATTCAAATTCATAAAGCATAAATATTTTGTGGTATTACAATAAAAATAAGTATGTATGTGAATGTCACAAAAATTGAAATAATTTTATGACACAGTATTCAAGATGTGCATAAATTGCGAGTGTGTGATCATAATAACTAATACCATACTAAATTTGTAAGAATATAATTACCAAGCCAAATGTTTTGATATCCAAAGCCCCTGTAAATCTATTAGTATTGATTTGGCTTGTAAATCGATTGGTCCCAAGTTTAATTTGTGAATCCAGTATGGAAAGTAGAATTACTTTGACACAACAAGCTCACCAAACAATTATATTTGAAACCAATTTTTTTTTTATTTTTATTAAATATTCAAACTGAAATTTCATTGCAATTTATAAACCAAGAAACCAAATAAGTTACTATAAACATACCAAAAATCCTGCAAATGAAGTCATAAATCCCTCTTTAGTGAGTTCCCATACACCTCCATATTCTTCTTCATCAATACTTTGGAAATTGTAAATGTAGAAATATATCACACCCGCATTAACAGCCATAAAGCTAAAAATTAAAATGACAATTAAAAACACATAATTCCAAGAGATTAATGTCATAAAAATTGGCAGTTGTATTATTAATATCATAGTTTCTTTAACTTACAGTAGAAGTCCCAAAAATCCTTTCAATGGTAGCAGACCCCATAGGAGACCTAAAAAAATTCCCATTGCTTGTCTCATCCAGTAAATAACATCCAGAAATTCATCCTGAAAAAGTATCTTATACATGATTCATGACAGAAAAGTACTGTGTAATAAAAAAATACAATTTAGTCCACTATAATGAATAAACGTAGTTTGCTAAATACATTTATATCTCATTTACCTCAATTCCAGTGACTAAGAACAACCTTACAATTAATAATTTTTCTGTATTACCTTAGATTACAAGTCACAAGATAGTAAGACCATAATTAGAACAAGGTGGTAAAAAGCAATAAAAGAAACTAGTTAACAATTGCAAGCAAATCTTATGATTTAAAACTAACCTTGTCCGGCCATTCGGAATTGGAGGTGAATGCTCTTTTCCATATTGATTCCAATGCTTTGGCTTTAACTGAATTCTCTAGAGTTTTAGTCTTACTTGCCATTATATAAATTATGTCAAATCGTTTTAAATAGTTCAAGTTTCATTTATGAAAATCAATTCATAAATAAAGTACAGTAATGTTTCACGATTATTCAGCAATCATTTAATCAAACCATTGATAATGCAAATCCACGTCGCTGTCAGTTTCTGACCATAGACATCCACGAGTCTTATATGGATTTGCAAATCTATAGGTACACTAGCACAACTTTATTGACATTAATATTAACTAGTGCCCATCCGTTATGGATAATATGCATTTTAATCGTACGTTGCGAAAGTCATAATTTTTCACATCACACCAAAATTGATGATAACCACTATCAAAAAGATACGAAGCAGGGGTGACAATCTTTAATTTCACAGAGTAATTCAACTCTCTTAAGCTAAAATAATAGAATTTAATACTCTTAACGCTAGGTCAGAGGGCAGACGCTGCATTCTCGAACGTAAGTTGGCTGGCACGAGCGTAGGCTGGATTGTGCGGGCAACATGCAACTGACTCGCAGTTTAGTTCTTTCATACAAGTGACCGCACGGTGAATAGCAGTTTCTGCTCTGCACGGGCCATAAGCGGCGTACAGCGGGTACCGAGCGCATTTTAATACTTTCTTCTAAAATTCATACTGAAGCGCTAATCACTGGTTCAACCACGATTTGTATAGTAGATGTCCAAATATAAAATTTGTAAGATTTTCCTCTACTCTTCCTATGATCATTACAATCCATAATTGTTCCATTGCTGAGCTCGAGTTTCCTCTAACAGTCGGAGGTATTAAGTTTTTATACTTTGCCAAGCTGACCAACACACAGACTTCACACACCTTTTAGAACCTTATGTAAAGCTCATGGCATGCAGATTGCCTCACAATGTTTTTTTTTCACTCGCTAGTATTACACATATGATAAGAAAATTACACCTATAATGTACCGGATTTCTATTAGTCGACCGTGCGGGAGACAAAAGATCTAACCACTAGGCTACCACTATTACTCCCTATTAAAAAGTTCGCTTCATCTTTCGATCCTACCTGCCATATTAGGAAATATTTATCATTATTATCCATATATTACTTTCCATTCTTGTCTAAATCCTTGGCTTATTAAGTATGTCGGCAATCATTCGTCCATCTAAATTTTATGTTCAAAAGAGCGTGGCAATTGGTCGCAAATAAAAAACATTTATGTTTTTAGAAGCCCTGATTTATTAAACGTAATTAAATTAAAAAAAAATACTATTAAAATTTTACACACATTTGCAATTGTTAACTTTTGAATTTGCGACATTTTGCAATGTTATCGACATATACTCATTGAGGATAAAAAATCTTCATATTGTGTGTGTCTATTAGTAAACAAGGGAAACTTCTAAATATAAATAACATATTATATAGTTAATTAATTTATCAAGACGACAGTTCATGGAAATGCTTGGATCCAATATTGAAAATAAACTGTAAAAATACAATTAAACTGACTATATTCCTTCTTTACTTAAAATAGTTACAAATATAATAATCAGGCCAATATTTTGTATTTCAGTATATATTGCTAAAACTATGAACTAAAACTTCTGGTTGTTCTAATTTAACTCCTTACATTTTTTGCTAATCTCTGTTATTTATGACTTCCTATTTTTGAGTAGAGAAGAAAAACGTTGAACTCTATGGAGGGCATGCAAAAAGATCTAGATCTAGTCGAAACCAATCTGCGACTCTCGGTCTTCTATAGGATACATATTGGAGTGTGCTCAGAAATTGTTCGAAATAATTTCCCTATCGCCGTTCCTCCAACGAATAACTCGACGTATGGTGGGTATTGATTATCCATCCTTCCATCCTTCCAGCGAACGTACGTCAATTATTGTGCGTACTACAAAAGAGTGGAACAGCTAGCCCGCGTCAGTGTTCCGCCTACTTACGATGTGGGTGTTTTCAAGAGGTGAGTGAATAGGCTTTTATAAGTTAGCACTTAAACTTCATAACAACTTACCATCAGGCGGGATTTTAGTCAAGCACTAACTTATTTCATGTTAAAAAAACAAAGTATCATTGCCCTATTAGTTACCTTAACATAACTATGGTTAACTACAATTGACTACACATGTTAGTGTCCTGTTCGTGTTAGTGGGCCTGCCCAATCTATTTAAAAGGCTCAGTTCTACTCGGCATATAGTTGAACAATTGAATTTTTATATGAATAGAAAACAAACAAACCGGTTAGTGTATCACTCACTCATTGACTTCCATCCCACATTCGTTCATAACACCAACACGGTGAAGACAAATACAGATGTGTGAAACCTGTTTACTGACTGCTCATATGCACAATATCAAATACCAATTACATATATGTGATCACTAACTGCTAGATAAAAATAACTAAATCTACTTTCAAAAATGAACACTCACACACTCAAACCTGTGGCATTGACACATAATTGAGACATCATAAAACACAAGACCTGAGAACAAACATTTTTGACATAAATATCTACCCCTGCAGGGAATCCAAAAGAGAAGCCTTAGTTCTGTTGGCTAGAGATACTATAACTACAGTACTACCAAGGCTATTTTCTTGAAATAACAAATAACTTTAGGCTTAAAATGCTCATAAAGAAGAGACTGTTCTATTCTTCAGTCTGTGCAATCTTTCCTTCTCCATCCTTTTAGTGATTTCCCAGCAGTCTTTGTTCAAAGTGTCAAAGCCTCGAGACAAGCTGACCAATCTTGCTAGCACTAGTAGCCGGTGCAGATCATCTGCTGTGACTGGATTCTCTTCATCTGAATTACTGCGCATGTCTATAAAGTCATCTTCTACAAACTGGAAAAAAAAATGGAATTTAACTTGTAGATTTGGTTAATAAATAACATTTACAAGTGCTATGAAACTCTCTAAAGTAGAAGATGCAATTATATAGAGTTTGATGGGCTATATCCACCATGCACTGCAGTTCAACCTCCTCACAGCAAACTAGCCAACCTGAACAACAAATAAAGCAATGGAAGCGGGTAATTCTTTTGGAGATTATTTATAAGAAGCTTAAACCTGACTACTCTTTATGTAATCAGGTTTTGTTTGTTGTATCTGCTTGGCTTAGGACCACCAATAATAAATTATTAAATACTTTAATTTGTATTTCATGGCTGCATGTGCCAATCCCCACATAATACTTCATGGATTGCAGTGAACG
>DWPT01005645.1:0-12066 GCA_018251895.1 Agathymus mariae mariae
ATATCCGATTTTGCAGAGATCATTTAAAATTTTCGGATACAAAGATTTTTTTCTACTTAAACCGCATTGTTGTCATAACCTCGTTTATTATTCACAAAAAATCTTCTTAAATGAAACACTTACGATTCCCAGGAAAATTCTCTATCCTTTGGTAAAACCCGAATAAAATTTTAGACATCTTAGTACCTTCGTAGGTTACATAATCTATGCATACATACGAGTACATATAGGCTCAAACACCGTGTTTAAAACAAACGTTCACACACACACCCCCGACTTGGATTCTCTGTTTTGGGGATGGCATGGACGTACACAAATATGACATCACAAGCGCCTATGACCCTCGACAGGGAAGGTCACTGCCAAATGGACCACGCGATGACCATCATGCCTAGATAAAATAACTATATAATTCCACGAAAGAATTCCCAGCGAACTGCTAAACCGAGGCTTATGGGAAGATCATTTTAATTAAAAGCACATTCTGTTTAGATGGAAGAGCAATCGTTAACCGATGGTCATTGTTGTTGCAGTGGATAAGAAGCAAGTGACTACGCAGCTGAGTGACGTGTTCGCCCTGATGGCGGAGCTTCAGGCCGCCTGCGAGATTGAGGACTATACCGTCAACCAGAGCTCACTTGACCAGGTCTTACATTATGCCACCCTCACTTACACACTGTTGACTGCATTTTAATCGTTGAGACATAATGTAATACGTGCCTTAGCATATAAATTAAAGGAAATTTGAGCTATTAGCCGAGGTCCTGTGAGCCTTGACTCATGATAAAGAACGCACTACTTGTTTGTATGACTCCCTCTTTGGTGTAGTTGCTCTAAGTATATCTCTATAGTTTTAACTTGGAAGGTCCGATGACACTGCTCATATGTACCGATTCATGATTTCGACGTTCAATTATTATGTATTATGTTAATTATGTAATCCTATTCTATGGTGGTGTAATATTTTTGCTGTATCTAAACCTTATTGGTAAAGTGAAGGAAGTGTAATATTCAAATTTGTTTATATTATTTTTTATATTCCAAGATTTTTCTGCAAGGGTTTTGTTTCCTCAAATATTAAGTAGCTTTAATTAAAACCTTTTTTTTTAATAACACATCCTCGTACAGGAATTGTCCTAGGTGTCATGGACGTACATAAATATGACATCACAAACACCCGAGGACAAATATTTATCGGTTAATTAAATGTCTGCGCCAGACTTGAATCGAACCAAATGGAATGTGGGATCTTCAACTTCAAGATTTATTTAGCTATTGTATTTTACGAATCTTGTAGAAAGTTGTACTATATACTAATTGACTTTATATTATCCGCAGATGTTCCTAAACTTTACAGAGAAGACGTATGAAGATTTAGACATTGCAGACCTAGAGTCGCTCCCTGAAGCACGCCTCGAACGCAGACCTAGCGACGAATTAGACAGCGTCACCGCACTGTAACGTGGTCCACTAGAATTCTAAATTATAATTAAGATACCGTCCATCTTGCCAAGATAATGTTTGGTTTAAGTATTTAGGTTTACAATTTAACCAATAGTGTAACCAATAGCATCGAAAGCTTTATCAATATCCAGAAGTTCGATCAAAGCCCTCATAGAGTTATTAAACGGTGCAATCATAATATGTAAGTATGTCGTGATAATGATTTTGTTTATAGGTCAACGGATGAATATATGACAGAATATTATGTATGTTTTATTTTAAACAAAATATTTAATGAAGTACGAGTTTGATGACTAGATAGATTTTAGTTTGATTACCTTTATACCTATATTAACTAAGTTTTGTATACATGTTTTTATTAAGTATGTTGTGTTAATTTGGGCCATTTCATTTATTTTTTGGTAATTAACATAAATTTAATTAATGTATTTGCGTGCGCTTTTCACAGATAGATATTTGTCGATTTTAAGTCGTAATTTTCCGTCCTAATAATATTCCCTTGAAGTGTACGTAAATTTTATAGCTGTATTTTGGGTACATACAGACGCCAATAAAGTTTTCTTATAAATTTTTACATACTTGGTTTATTATAATGTTACAGTTATTACTTTATTTTTTTGGAATATTATAATATGAGTTAATACAGTGGTTTGTGTTTGAATTGTAAGAGTGCATTTATATTGACTTAAATATTTATGTTTATTAAATTTGACTTTTCCGTGTAAAGACAAATAATTCTACATAGTTATTAAATTTTTAAGAAAACTGTAGGTTTGATCCATTTAAAATAAACACGTAAGTAATATATTAACGCTGTGATATACTAGTATTTGTCGTGATTTTCTGATTTGTAAGGTTTTAATAAAATAATGGTACAAGGAAAATTGTTTTATTTCTGAAAGTGTACCGTGTGTTCTGCGCTGTTTGTTATAGTTTTTCAATCAAGAACCATCTGGTTTCTACCGTTGTCTTAGAAATGTTTGAAAGACATCCACCCAAAAATCAAACCAACCTCCCCTATGAATTATATATCCTATTAGCCAACGCACAAATCAATGATGGCAGGTCCATTTTGTTGGAGGTCATAGATTTATTAAACCTAGTTATTTCGACAGCAGGTAAGCAAGGTGGTGATGATTTGTAGTTGCTTTTGTTACACCGCTTCATTTTTAGTAACTTTTGATCTTTGGAAAGCTTTGACCCTTCCATCATCTGATTTAAGACAGAATCTGGACTCATCTGTAAAGAGTACTTTTTCCCAGTCATCATCACAATTTCGATGTTAACAAGCAAAGCTTAATCGGGCCAGTTGCAGTTAGCAAAGGGCCTTTGGCGGGTAAGTACGCCCGTGTACCAGCCGCCTTAAGTCTTCTTATAAATCTTCTATTCAAAATATATATTTTTTTCAAACGACAATAAAATGATTTATATGAAATAAGAAAATATTTTACGTCATTTCCTTTTTTTTTCTCTAAATTATGTCCATGAGTGTATATCGTCTCATATGAGAGAATAGTACATAGAGAATTTTAGATTATCTGTTTGCTAATGTCACTGATGAAACTGATGATAGACAATTAAAATTAAGTTCGGTTTGATGTGTGGTTATGACATCGACAGACGACTGTATTGATTGTTAAAAGAATGAGAATTTATGATGTTTCGTAAATAAAAATAAAATATTAAACTATTTATGGAGTGTTTCTTTCTCTTCTATTTAATAGAACTTTTCATTACGAAATGTTACTAAAAAGGAATCTATTAGAAACAGTGACTCTAATATCGTGCAGTGGAACCGTCCTTTGCATATTGATAAACACCTTAACCAACATTTCACCAATAACTGGAGTGTGGTTCCCCATCTATATTTTATGTTTCTTCATCGTGTCTGTATTTTTGAGTATAAGTTTCATCCAGTGGTTGCTGCAGTTGAACAAGCCGTTAAAGTATGATTTAAGCTGGGTGGAGAATTACCCGAGGCTGGCGTTTCTTCGCGAGGTTTTGCCGCAAGTAAACGTGAAGCCGAAAAAAGGCCTTGAATGTGCGGACTACGATACGAATGAGCTTAGCGTAATATCAACTGTTCTGGAACGAAAGCTGGTGTCGTCATGGTACGTGCCCTACGTCTCAGAGGAGATCGGCTTCCCGTTCGCTTGCAAGCAGTTGCTAGATCAGATGATTGGTAAAACGTTTCAGGTTAGTTGTATATTAATTTAGTACTGTAATTAACAGCTCTTCATTACCAACTTTAGGTGCCCTACGTAGAATTAATCGTTTCATTAGGTTTCATGTGAGTGATATTTTTTTAATTCTTAGTGGGTTTATACAAACATTTTTAAAAAGTTACAAAACTTAATGTACTTCATCAGGTCATTATGAGGCGAACAAGAAACAACAATAAACACAGGAATATTTTTTATTATATTCTATTTATGGCTGTAAAGAGCACTTATTATTTATATAAAGCTCAAGTGCAGCTAATGAAAGAGTTTTAAATTTATAATACTACGGTATTTCTGTCAATTCTTTTTTTTCTTTTATGATTTTTCAAATCTACGTTTGAAGCTTAGTTCAATCAGCTTATTCTTATTCTTAGTTGTTGGTGTTAATGTTTAACATACATATTGTTGTAGTTGAGACAATGGGTTTGTGTCTGTTCATTCATGAAAACAGAGGTTCACTGCTACTGGCTACAAACCTTAGACAAGCCCTACAACCTATAAAATACTACTATCATTTGAATCACCATGCCATCGACTTATTCATAAAACTTTTACCTCCAGATTTGCCATAAGATCGAAACAAAAGATGTATTTGTTGATATGTGTGCAATCTTCATCACCCACATAAAAGAATATAAGAAAGCATTGAAGAGGCAAGAAAAATCACCAGCAAGTTCTGTAGACTCCTTCTACAGAAAAACACATCCTATCTTTAACTTGGTAGACAAAAAGCTATGCTCTGCTGATCACTGTGTAAACATATTGAGGATTATTCTCAAAGAATTAGTACCATGGGAGCTTTGGGACACACCTCACTCCGAACTGCTTATTCGTGTCTTAGCAAAGAAACTGGACCATTTTGTGGACAACACTTTGTCTGAACCAGCCTGGCTGAATGATAAGCTTTTCATGATATTAAGAAGTAAAAATGAGTTTGAAAATATACCTCCAGAATCCAAGAATGAGAATGTTGAAAGGGAAAAGGTAGAGACAGCTGAGGTTAAGGATGATGAAGCCAAAAAGGAGTTGACACCTACTCCAGAAGCTAAGATCTCTTCAATACCTGCTACAGAGATTAAAATTCATCCCACACACCCTAAAGTATATAAAGAGGAGCTAAAGGAAATTCGAGAAAATGTCAACAATGTAGTTGATGAAGTAGTGAGTACTCAGCCTGTTGAAATAAAGCCTACTGCAGTCTTAAGGCAGAGAAGGGGACGACAGGGCAGGAATGAAGTCAAAATATATGATAGAATTATTGAAGGTAAGATTTTGTTATTTTTAATGTATATCTAAAATTTACATAACTTTTAAAGTAAAGTAAGTTTTAAAGTATTTTTTTTTAAATATGACCATTTGACTTGACAGGATTCAATCTCAATTCCTCCTGCTTAAGGTGACCCATATTAAGTTTTGGCGTTTTCTCCTCAATTTCTGGTTTCTGGTATACATAATTTGCAGCTTAATTCCAGTTTGGTATGCACCTAACCATGAAATTAAGGTTTTTTAAAAGATATGGCTAGTTTCCATCCTCTTATTGTTTACTGCTTTGTTCCTAATTGATATCGTGTTGGTGACGCTCCGATTGTTTCAGATGTGCATGAGTGGCACTGACCACTGTCTATCAAATGGCCTGCCTGCATGTTTGCAGGTTGTTACCATAAAAATATAGTTTGTGGTAGTGTGAACATAGTATCAACACTGTACAATATTTATATGGATAGGTATAATTTAAATTGTTATAAAATATAATATCACAACAATGTTATCTTTGAATATATACCAAAGGTCACCAGAAGAAACAAATATTGAACGCCTCATGAATCAAACAGGTAGTGTGAAGACCTGGGAGACCGATATGGACCTACAGTGCATCAGCGTGGGCCAAGACCTGCTAGCCAGCCTTGACGAGATGACCCTTAGTCGTCTGTGGGGGCATGATGACATAGAGCACAGCCCTAATCTCCACACCCGCTCCCCGCAGCCACTGTGGTTTGGTATGATTAAAAGATGGACCAGCAAGTAATGGTTTATAGGCTCTTAATATTGAGAATATTTGCTTAATGAGATTCAGGATAGTGAAGTGAGTGTGTCGCAATAGTAACATATTTAGGTTATACACCAGAGCTCTAATACAGTAGATAAAATGATTTTGTCTAATATTATTCATCATTACGTTAATGGCACTATGCTATCTCTAGTCTCTGATGACATGGTTATATACACACTGATGTCAAGTGATATGGTGAAGAACACTGACTTTCCAAAAACATCTAAAATATCAGTGATATTATAAATAGAATAACAAAATGTATTACTGAGTGGTGATTTTTACAACATTTAAATTATTGTTTGTCAACATCCTGCAAAATTTTATTATTTACCAGGCGAAGAAGATTCCATAGATATTGAGCACCCTGAGCCAAATGAGGCAAAGGAAACGAAAAAGGAGAATAGCTCCAAACCCACAGATGCTCTTCTTAAGGATATCCAGACTACAGTGCACCAGGCCAAGAGCAAGATTGGAGACCTCCAGGTCCCGTTAGACATAGATGTGCCCTGCAAAAATTCCAGTGTATGTCGTTTTGCACGTACTTTCCGCTTTAACGCTTTTCATGTTTAATTTTAAGAATCGAGACAGACTGAGGAGATCATTAATTAAATAAGAAATGAGCGATAGATCTAAGTTTAATTTTATTGACCTAACAAAGGACAGAGATAGGAAGTCCCAATTAAAGCTTGACTCCTCAGTTACGAGAAGAGACAGGTGCGGTGGGCCTTTCAAAATTAAAGATAAAACGTGACTTGAACAGGATTACAGTGCTGTTTGTAATAGCCACCGATGATTCTTTGCGTGTGAGAATTGAGATTTAACGCATCGCATAGATCACACAGATGTCAGAAAACCGACACCTAATAGAATACTATTATTACCTCAACATAGAATCCCTGATGCTTAACATTGTCTCGGTGAGGGCGGGTTAGTAAACATTTATAAAATTGGTTGTCTTTTCAGTCTGTCCCGCGTTGATGTACTGTCATGTTGAATGTGGATATTATTACATCATGTTAACGTGACTGTTTGTATGTTTATTAATTTTTTTTTTATTTTCATTAACAAAAGCAAACGCCTTTCTCTTAAATATGACTATCACAGTTTTTTTTAAGTATATTTCGGTAGTCATCTACTCTACTCTACTCATAATCTTGGAGGGGAATGCAATTCGTACTCGGTATTGATTAATCGAATGAAAAATCGATTTCGAGTGAGAAAGAATTACTAATATTTGATGAGCGTGATACATCAAATTGAGTTCTAATGTTTTACCATTTGTACTCGACCATCTTTATATTGAAAGCGGTATTCAACCTTTTTAAACGTAGCCAGTGATGTAAAACATAACACAGTCATTTGGAGTTCATCGATTCAATGGTGTTAAATTAAGTATAGACCAATGACTTATATTCGACAAACCGTTGTTCAATATGTAAATATGTGGCTATTTATTTTGTAAATAATTGCACGGGCATGTTATCTATTGTGCTTTAAAAGATACTGCTTAATATATTTGTACCGTTGCAGTAAAGTATTGTTTCTAGTATTGATTGTATTAATTCTTCATAGTTGGTAGCAAATTGAACCAGTCTTTATTTGGAAGCAGTTTGGTAATTTAACCTAATAATCAAGGGACATATTTTTGTCATGAAGTTACCATGGTAAATTATCAGTCCATAATGAACTATGATTCGTAAATCAGTTAAATTTGAACGTAATATTGATTGTAGCATGTGATTACGACACTTTATACTTCAGTAAAAATATATTTCCCAAACAAAAACGCAGACGAAAGCCAATTTTTATCCCAGCACAAAGCGGTATATATTCCAACTGTTATCTCATTATCCCGAGTTAAGGATTGTCAGAAAGCACTTGAAGATTGGACGAGTAACCGCTAGCAATAAGTCTTTATGAGTGCATGTGTCGTAGGCTCCGAGAGTTGCCGGAGGTCTACGAGTGGCCAGCGTGTGAACCACGTTACGGCTTTGGGGTTGGCTACTTGCAATATTTAGGTGAAGTGTTCTCCAGGCTTTTTCAGCTAAGTGATGAGATAGGTATCGTTACGAGAAATATTGGTTTAGTTCCAATGTATTAGAACATTACATTAGTATTAGAACAAAACATCTACAGAAATAAAAAATAAAAAATTTAACTGTCAAGTTGATTTCTTCGTGCCCCAATTTTGGACAAATTTTGAATCTGTTACAATGAAATCGAGTATTAATTTAAGTGTTTGTCGTCAAGTAGTCGAGTGATAGCGTGTGTTCAGGACGAGGCGGCAGGCATGATGGAGGGGCTGCTGGACATCGGGCTGGCGGGCATCAAGAAAGGGCTCCGCTTCACCGGCCTCAGTGATGACTCGCAGGTATTACATGAAGTTTGATGGACAATGTACATCTCATAATATACCAATCTCAGATCTCTGTTCAGACGGAGATTAGTTTTTGTCTAGAGTAGGGGTTACCCTAGTCACTCAAGGGAAGTAACTCTGGTTACCCCTGTGAACTATTAAGGGAACTAATTCTACCCCCACACGCCGCTTGTTTTCATTTACTACCTGTCTTTATTAACTTTTATTAAACCCGTTTATTTTGAGTAAGTAGCTCTTGTGGCTAGCATAATAAAAAATATTCCGGATTTCCATATGTACCAACCCAACGAAACGAAACACGAAGAAAATCGGGCATAGGGAGAGCCGTTAATAAAACGACGCATTGTAAATTATCATAATTTAACGTACACCCGAACTTTGAATATTACACTAGGCATTTTGAAAAGCTCATGATGCATAAAGAGCCTAATTTACTGACAATTAATAAATATGTACTCATATTGACGCTCACGTCGGTCCAGGACAAGTCACTGTCACATCACAAGGACAAGGGCAGCGGCAAAGTGACGCCGCCCGAGGCCGTCCGCAGCGGACACGCCAAGCCCGCGAACGAGTCGAGAGAGGGCGGCTCGCACGTCGCACAGAAGGGTACAATCCATAGTTGTTTTATCGCCACTGATAACAGAACTATATTAGGATTAGATAGTTATCAGTAAAAAGTTTCTTGTATTAATTAATCTAAACTACTTGATACGTAGTTTATGGTATATAGTGTTCCCTGCCGCGCCGTTAACAATCAGGCACCTACCGCTGGTCAGTGCTAATGTCTGGTAAGGGTGATCGGTCGACGTATCGAGACGCGGCGCCATCACCCTTTGGTCCATTGGTCACGTATCGTTCGTTGCAGAGGAGGCCGCCAACTCGATCCCACAGCTGGTGAAGCAGCATCGCGTCACATCGCAGGACAGCGTTGTGAGTACTTATTTACACATACCTTATGTAATGCATAGTATTCAGTTAAAATAATAAATTAGTAATAACTCGGAAATCAATTCTTTTTTTTGTTAATTCAGATAATATTTGTACTTCAGATAATATTGGCTAGGACATAGCTAGTACGTGCGCCGGCTTACTGATGACAGCTTAGGCGATAGGTTACAGAGGAGCAAGATAATTTGAACTATTGTGGTATCCGAACTGTGTTGGTCACAACTCATGAAGACTGAGATATGGAATGCTGCATTTGTAACTTAATGTTACCTAACAGCGTTATAAATAGTATCGTGAAGGATTTTACTTTTCCCGTCAAATAGAGAACAGGGTTTCACTAAGCTATGGCATTTTATCGCCTAAAAATCTACTCGACTACTAATTTACAATAAGTCAAGAGACGTTGATACAGACTTCAAATTTTATCTTTGATATAACAGTGATGTCCCAAGCAGGCTAGCTATATCATATCGAGCATATAAGATGCAGTAAGTATATTTGATTAATTATTTGAAAATCTATATAATTTCCTATACAATTATCTGGAGACACCCAAAACTCTGACAACGCCGTAATATATTAACGTATGATATATACATTGTGTCATCAGCCATCGCAGCCGATGAAAGCCTGCGATCCCCCGGCGGTGCCGGCGCCCCTGCCGCTGTCAGACTCCCCGGAGCCCGAATACGAGGAGGTGGCCGACTTGTCCACCAGCATCGCGCGGCTGCGCTCGTTGCTGCAGGAGACGGGCAACAGGTACGTTGACTTGTGCTAACAGCGAGTGAAATCTCTTCCACCCCGAGGGTGGATGTGCCTTCCGAGGTCAGAGTTGCTACGTGATACACTCCTAGTTAGTTCTCAATAGTTCTCAAGTTTTCCAACTTTAAAACACCCTTTTATTCGAATGGCAGTTGTTATCCATCGAAGTAAAATAAAATTGTAAAAAATCATTGATGTAGAAAAATTACTAAGGCACTTCTTCACCACGTAAACATAACATAGTTATATTACATTGAGTGATAAGAACTCAACCAGATCAGCTCGCACTTTACTGGTCGCCATGTACTCGACAATGTACTGCGAAAGTTACACCCAATGTTTTGGGTCGCTGGTGATTGGAGCAATGGTCCGCAGGTCCCAGTACATGTTCTGCGAGGGAGCCGAGGAGACGGCTGGCCGCACGCACCACGCGCACGGCTACGGGTACTCTCGACCGGTGGACACCGCCACGCTGGCCGGTGAGTCCACCGCCGTCGCCAACGTACTTACTAATTGCAATAAGTGTTATTCGTCATTTTAATATAATATAAACATAGCTGAGGTCCGTCCGTCCGTCCTGTTCGCAGACGAGTACGACATGACCGGCGAGAGTCCGTCGCCGCGGCAGGCCTCCAACAACATGCAACGGCTGGACAGGTAATTTATTCCATTATAACACGACTTTTGATGACGAGTCGTAACTGTCCCGATGTTAGGCTCCAACCGCCTCTCGCGATGTGAACAGTCAGTTCCATGGTCCACCACTCTAGCCGTGTGCAATTAGAAGATTTCATACACCTCGAAGAAGTTTATGTTGGACTCTCCAGAGTAAGTTTCCTCATGATGTTTTCATCTAGCAAGTGATAATTAAATTCTAACAAGTTACATAAATTTCAAAAACTAAGGTGCAGACGTGATTGCAACCGCACACCACTGATAACAAACTTCGAGGAACTTTTTTATCACTGCTAAACTTTTTGCTTAAAATATTTAGCAACATACATTTACGTGCGCACTCATTTACGTACACGCACGCAAATAGTTATAGACGCACACGCAAACAAATAAGCCGCGTGTTGAAATGAATTTTAGAGCTCGGTGTTGTCACTTTCTAGACATTATGAATGTTTCGGTACATGTACAGGTCGTGGTGCTGGGTGGAATCACGGATATTAGAGCCTGTCTACTTTTCACGTTCACGAAGGGGGGGTAAAAGTAATTGATGAGCACCCACTTGAAGAAATTATTTTGGGGTGTCTCAATTGACAGGTTGTTCCAGCGGACGGTGACGGGCATGCTGAACTCGATCAAAACGGCAGTGAGCGCCGAGGAGGAGGTGCTGCTGCAGCCGGCCTCCGACTGGGGCTATGTGGTCGCGACCGCCGACAGCGGCGACACCAGCGTCAGTCACCACGCCGACTTAACTCACACACTGACAAACACACATTGACACACATTTGGACTGCAGCACAAGATCATAATTCAGTCGATGGAGCGGTCGCCGTCCACGGAAATCTGGCCACGCCAGTTCTTCTCGATCTACGAGAAGGCGACGAACATTTAACTAGTTCTCTGATTATTTACACCGCTCCGTGGGTGGCATGGAAACAAGCTTATAATTTATTACATGCAGCCAAGTTTGAAGGGAATAAAACATATCTGTCGTTGCCGCGAAACACGTCCAAGATTTTTCTCTCGTCTCAGTTGGTCGCTACGATGCAGGGTGATAATATGGCAGGAAAAGTTAATATAACTCAAATACGTACGAGTACATCTAGGTATAAATTAATGATAATTAGATTTCGTTAACGCATGGCACCGTCTTAGTTCTAGTGCAGAGTGTTCATGTACCTATTTGCATATTTCTAAATATAGATGATTAACACCCTCGAACAGCCAATTTCCTGTGAGAAATAGACTCTAAGTCCAAAACTTAGGGGTACTGTTAAAACCAGAACCCGAGTCCTCAAACTGAACGTTGACGGTCGGTGCACGCGGCAGGTGGGCGGCGCGGTGGGGCGGCTGCTGGGCGCGCGCCGCTCGCTGTGGCAGGTGGACGCCGCGCTTGACTCGCTGCAGCAGCTGCCGCCGCCGCCGCGGTCGCAGCAGCAGCCGCCGCCCGAAGACTGGGGTCAGTGGTCTGTCGCTCGCCATCCGCGAGCTCCCACTAACTGTTGGTAGTAAGTGGGGCAGCAGGGCAGTGTTCGTTGGGGTCGCGTTCGTGCGAGTCCTTGTAA
>DWPT01005646.1:0-12066 GCA_018251895.1 Agathymus mariae mariae
ATTTCCTGGCCGACAACGCATCAGCTATACCTTTGGTCTTGCTGATGTCCATGGGCGACGATGACCACTTACCATCAAGAGGCTCGTCGGCTCGTTTGTTGGCTATTACCATAAAAAAAAAGTAATTAAAGTAAATTAGTTATATCTATATCTAAAGACCTAAAACTACATAGATAAGTATATAATGTTATAAAAATGTATTCTCATTATATTAATAATTTAAAAGTGATGACTAATTACCTGATATAAATACCTACATCCGCTACTCTCATAAAAGCGACAGATAAAATAAACGAACAATAAAACTGTTATGTCACTGTCATTCACTACTAGACTGTCTGTTTTTACAGCTATATATATATGTATATTTATTATATAAAAAAAATATCGAACTTGAGTCTGATATTAAGTCCCTAAGGATTTTTTATCATAAATTTAATGAGTAATTTAGAGTAAGTAAACATTAATTATTGTTTTTTTTACTTAGGTCAATGATCAATGTGTTGTGTGTGTTTGATATGTTTATTCTTTCAACAATTGTTATCGTGATTATACACTTTACCATTAGGCAACGGATATTATACTATATATAGTTAATGCCTTTATGTAACTTTAACATCATTAATAAGTTGCTTAAACTGAAATTGTCGCACTGTATAACTCTATGGTAAATATTATGTAAGTGTAAATCGCGGCGAATAAACTTAAGCTAACAATACACGAATATATTGTCAATAAAAAAATTTGTTTACTCGCATAATTATTTTCCTGCGTAAATCGTAGCAACTTGCTCGAATTATTAATTCTATTTACATTAAAATGTACGAAAACAGCAATAATTGTAGA
Organism: Agathymus mariae mariae; assembly: GCA_018251895.1. Classification (NCBI taxonomy): domain Eukaryota; kingdom Metazoa; phylum Arthropoda; class Insecta; order Lepidoptera; family Hesperiidae; genus Agathymus; species Agathymus mariae. The sequence goes on from DWPT01005646.1 coordinate 847, forward strand.
CGTATGTTCTAGCTGTAATACCTAGTACTTTAATAGCATACCACAAACAAATTCATCCTCGTTCGAATACTATTGAATTTCAATGCTGTTGATAACTAATTAAATCACTGGTTCATTGCAGTACTTCAAAATTTAATCCACGATAAACTTGTATTACATGTTTCACGATTATTATATGTTATATCATAACATGAAATTATGATAACATTAACCTAACTGTAAACATTATTAAAATAATTATCTATTAAAAATGTATATGTACGTGTAAGTGTAGTTGTACATGTAATAATTATGTAAATTATGTGTTTTTTTTACATCCAACGAAACGTTCCGCTTTCACCAAGTCCGTTCATTGTAACGCGTTACAAAAAATAATAAATAATTTAAATAATAAAAATGTATCTCGATGTACTTGTGAATAAGTTGGAATGTCTCAAGCTCAAACTGCAAGATAAATAGCGACGTTTTGCGACAGACATACATTTGGCGGTAGAGCGACCTAGATAAAAGTCTGTAGAAAGGTTGTTTCCGCTCGCTAACTATTTTCTTAAAACAGCAATTCCGTCACTCGTATTTTAGATAGCAATGATAGTACAGTAGTTTGTTTAAGCCCCATGGAGTATCTGGAACGAATCCTACGCACTGTTTCGTTGATAAATAATATATAACAGATATGTAAGAGTTTCGTACCAGATCACTTACCATCGAGTGATTCTTATGCTCATTTGACTGCCAGGAGAGGTTTGCTTGATAGCGATAGAGGTAAGCGCCCATTCAATAGTCACTTTTACAACAGCCACACGTACTAAACCATAAAACGATTGCTATTTCCTCATAAACAAAACAAATGGTGGCAACAGTGAATGTAAAAAAAAAAATTAAAACTCCAATGCGATTGTATAAAACCCGTGCAGTCGACCTAACGACCAACCTCAGACGTCACTAACGTTTACGCGGAATAATCAATGAGCCAATTTTGTGTGGGAAACACGGTTTACTAAATTCCTAAACGTGATTGAATCGTGATTGCATGCTCTCTCTCACTTTGTATTATGTTATCGCAAGGATTTAAGAACTTTTAAAACCTCTGGTTTTACTGCCGACGAATAAGTATAGTGCAAGAAATGGGACACGATCTTTTTATGTAGTGGCTTAATATTAATGGTGCTTAATTTCTAATAAAAACAAATAATAAAACTAATACCTATGTATGTCAGTATTGCATGAAATATAACTAACTACCCTCACTTCAATGTAGAAGCGGATATATGAATTAGGATGTTGTTTATTGAATTGTAACCGAAAGTCAAAATAGAAATGCTAATGAATTTAACTTGAAAAAAAGACAAGTCTTCGTACACATTAACAACCTACATTTTGCACCTTCCGATGATAAAGGTCCGAATACAAGTAAAAAGGAAGATACCCTCTCCATTATTTTGAATGCAGAGTAGGTATTTATATGAAGCTGCATAGAATTCAACAAAGGTTTGTCAAAATCTCCATATAAACCTAATCGCCATATCAACCTCTGGGAGGTAAAAGTGCCAAAACTCGTAAAATGTGTGTGTTATTTATTGTACCAATCTCCTACATACCAATTCCCATGAACATTACTATAAAAACAATATCCAATACATACGACCGAACATCCTCTACATAAACTTCTTCCGCATGAAATTTCCACAATTCATATCTTTATGAATATGAATTAAAGTTATCTAATATAAAAATTTTAAGCATATTCCTTGAGTTTTTTTACTAAGCGTTGATAACTAGGTTAATAGGACAAAATTTTGTTTTTACGTTACACAATTAGTACATGAACACTTCAATAAGGATATTAATAATAGTAATGTTATCGATTTGTTACTATTTAAACCCTCTACCTCTCTCCCTGTTTCCTTTTCGGCTGGCAATGCCAAGGATTTGTAAACTCTTCTTGTCAGCGCATCATCTAATAAAATACCGCAACCTCTTCAACACAGCTATATTGCTTTATTAATTTCACTTGTTGACAAAAACAAAAACTTGCGGTCATGATTTTGACAGCTTGATTGCGTCAAATGTGAAGTGTGAATTGTAGAGCTTCACTATCGATTGGTTTTTTTACTCGACAACAGATTCACAGTATTATCTGTGGGACTGGTCGTAGATGTAGTTATATACCTTAAATATTCATAAGCCTATCTAAATATATTGATGCTGTGTTTTATATATTGTAATTGCTAACAATTAAAACTAGCCATAAGATTAATTAACTTTACAAAAAGGTGTCTAGTCTTACGGAACTTCAATTGTAATTTCTTCTGATTCAATCGTGACCACGGCTAGATTTTTATAAGTTTTTTGTTTCTTACTTTTCTTATTGTTGTTGCTTTAAAATGTATTATTTGTTATTTATTATACTTATTACAATTACAATTATAAATGGATTGTCATATTAATTAATGTGAGTATTTTCGATGTAACCATTTTAATTGATAAAAAATAAATGATAAAAATATATACTAACAATTTTGCCACAGCTAACTTGCCAATAGCGAAAAAAGGCCGTAAGTGCATTCTTTGCGATGCTTTCTCACGGATCGTCTCACGATGGTACACTTAGACGCCATTTGTAGAGCAAATACGGTTGGATTCTTTGGAAAACGACGCTTGATCGTTCACAACTCCGTCAATACTATTACTTATAGTAAGTATAACACTGCTGGCTATTCTTTGCGTTTATTTTAATTTACTGTTCACTGACTGGAAATTATCGTATTCTAAATTCATGATTTTATACTCATGCACGCACACTGTAGTTTGAAGTATATTTAATCTCCGCTTAATTTATTTTCATAATTTCAGGGAATACTTAATCAAGAAAAGCTAAAGAAGAGCAAATTCCTTTTAACTTGTATGTCGCTTTGTCGTGCCTTATGATTTTATTTTTACAGTTATATTTATTTATACGGAACTTTATTTAAAACCTAGATAATTGAAATAAAAATAATCGGAAATGTAATTTTGATTTTATAAAAATGACAAATTGACATTAAAAAAATACCTTAAGGAAGTTTCTGGTAACAGATCACTTGGCCCCATATAGTGTGTATGGTAATCGTCGACTCTGTGCATCGAAATATTTTGAGGATATTTTAATGTAGGTAGACTTGTTATCGCTATTGAAGTTAAATTTTTTTTTGTCTATTAATAAATCTCCTACACAGATTTTAATGATATCCAGTATATTTGGAACTTCTATTGTGAGTCATAATATAGAATAACTTTCAACCCGGGAAATAGATCTGTTCTCGGGGCATTTTCCAAAGGGAAGCCAGAGAGGGTTACTAATATTTTAAATATCTACATAAATCTTTCCATAGATAAAAATATAGATAAGAAACAGCAACTACATTATAAAAAATAATAATAATGTAGATTCAGAAGAAATAGCGCACATGCAAACATACATAAATTATCTTCGTTTGAGGATAGAGTCAATATAAAAAAAACTAACGTAACCAATTAACTGACCACATGCTTGATAACACGTAATGCAATGTTTTAATTAACTCATTCCTATGACATGCCAAATGGAATATACGGGTATGTACGCATAGTACGTGTGTTATACGGAAGGGTTCAATGACACTATTACATCGGATGCGGGCAAACGGACAGTTCTTTCAGTTGATGAATCACAGGGGAAAATGTTTACGAAAATCCTAACTGAACCTGTATTTTTTATAGCTAACAATATAGTGTATATCTCGTCTGCTTGTTTGTCGGCTATTATTATAAAAAAAAAAAACTATGTCTCTAATTCTTTTTTTTATGCGATTAAGCGACAAACAAACGAGCTGCCTGATGGTAAGTGGTCCCGGTCGTCCACGGACACCAATAGCACCTAGAAACCGAAGCAGGGGGCCTCGCATTTTAACGATATGAAATTTCAGTCCATATTTAATCTGAAACTCATTCGAATTTTAGCTGTAGCGAGCGACTCTTGGGAAGTTATATCAAATATTTATAAAATTGATGCTCATTACTACAAAAACCTTAATTCTTAATATATACACAACAGAGTTATGATTGTACAAACATAAACAATACACAGACCAAAATAAAACATCCTCCCTTCCTGAAGTTGGTTAAAAGTAACTAGATCCCGGTGCTGTAGATAATCAAAACAATGATATAACATAACAAAATGTTTTCCCGAGTAATTATACTGCTCAGTAATGTTTACCCATACGGATGAAATTCAAAGTTACCAAAGTCAAGAAGAACGGAAGCACCCACGGGCGTTGTCAGATTTCAAATATTTTCCGTGTTAGTGCTTGTTGTTGAGAAGGATTTATTATTATTAAATACCAATACTATTCCAAAAGTATGTGTGCCCATTTATTATAAATAACATTTTTTTTAGCTTTTTCATTATTTTCGTTTATGCCATATATTTATGTGATGTAGCATTGCCCCAGGTACGGAAGATTAAAATAAAGGGAAACTGATATTCCAGTTGAGACACCACATGGGACATGTTATTACCAACCAAACCATTAGTATCTCTTATAAATATACAGTTACTAAAACGAATTATCGATAGTTAAACTTGTTTTAACTTGTGCTAACGAGTTGTTGTGTAAATCATTTAACGAGCTACATAATTATTTTCGTCATTATCCACCAGCTTATCAATATTGTTGTTGCAGCTTCATTACGGAAACGTAATTAGCTAATTGTTCATATATTTCTACATAAATTTCAGTAGTAGTACATAATTATATTTCGTCAATATTAAAACAGATAATAGTTACACAATCATGGTATTGACCTGCTAGAATGTTTTCGTTCTGGTACAGAAGATCGAATTCGTACAAGGGGTTACATAAAGGTTAGTTTAACGTAGTCTTATATAGCCTTAACTTAAACTAAATTTGTAATGTTAAACTAAATATAATAAGATGTGGTTAAAGATCTTTGTTGAAAAGTTTCTTTTGCCGTTTCGTCTCCTCAATGATAACGCATCATTTAAGTGGAAGCAAAAAAGACGTGCGTAAGAATTTTTCCAAAATACCTAAATCATTAAATGATTTTAAATTTAAATTGAACTCTATATCATTGGCCAGAGGCTAGACAAACACAAATCTAAAAATATTGAAGTCTCCAAGGTATACAACTTATCTGACAATGTTTTCCTTTATCGAATTAAATTAATCATTTTATAATATATACTTCGGAAATTTAGAGATCGATGGAGGATTTGAATCAAACATTATTCAAAATACAAAATAAATACTTCTTAGATAACACATAATTAGGTAATACTCGAGCTCTGAGTAGTGGGTTGGTAGTAGGTTGAGACGTATTTCGATATAACGCGTCAAAAATGTAGACAGTAACGAAATACTGGTGTGTCAAATACATAGTATACTTGTGAACATCGAGCTTGCTATGCAAATCATTATCATTTAAAAGTATGAAAACAATTGAGAATTTCTGATAGTGTCGTAAATCTGTAATCTTTACATTCTTAAACCTATCTAGTATCTTTAATGGCCATAGCCATGGAGCAAGTGCACATCTGGTGGGCGTGCGTCGACCTCAGTACTGGTTGACTTATCAATTGGTATATCATCATGGGTGAACTTATACCACTGGCCTCGATCGAGTTTTAGTATGGTTTTCCTTTTGCATGCAGGAAATTGACGCCTCCCTTTAAGAGTGTTTACTAAAAGTATTAAATATCAAATACATTTAACCTATACCAAAATAGATTAAAATTGTGTACGCGTATAGTGTTGTCATCATACTTCGGAATTAAGCCATTCGGATTGTTATCGTTGGATAGCAATCATTAAGCCATATCAGAAGGTATTTGAGCAGCGTAAGTACTTCCGCCATTGGCTGACTACTCTTCAATCCGCACTGGAGCAGCGTGGTGTATTCTCCAAACTGCCCGATACACTTCGATGGGCCGGAAAACGTTTGAAGCCGGGCATGTGATCGTTATAACATTAACGTCAACATTTGAAAGCATCGTGAGATTTACTTTGTGTCTCCGCATTTTTACGTGACGTGCTTTGAGTTTTACTTTGTATTATGTTTAACATGGACGTAACATGCTAATAACTGAGGAAGCTTTGAATTTACATAAAAGACATGGAAATCCCAAATTGTTTTATGTAGTTGCTTCCCCTGTATGTATGTTTGCTTCTAATTCATTGTTATAAAATAAATATGATTTACGCAATGTAGGTAAAATTCCGTAAAAAAATGAATAAATAAATGGAGAATCCGCTTGTTACCTACACATTTTAATTATGTGAAAGTTTCATAAATCCTTGCACGTAAAAAATAAGTATTTCTCGTAAAAATTAAATTAAAAAGTACCTATTATTTTGAAATTTAGGCGCTTTTCTAAAATAGTCTAAATATGTTCATTGAAGTAATATTTCCTAAAGACTATTTATTAACCTAACTAAATATTAGTAAACTCAACCCAGCCGCCTTCACATCTCATAGTTGAAAATACAGTAATGTAATGCACGCTCCAGTTCTATTGTTTACGACTGCATTCAATTCATTTTGCTATAACGGACCTACCTGCATTGTGCATTGAAATACAGGGGATCCTTCCCATGAAGTTACTATACTCGATTTTATGTTTTACATTCAATTCTACGACTACGTAATTATTCCAAACTATACCATATGCCGTCTTGTCAATTTGTAAACAGGTGTTTGGTACTATGTATTAGACACAACTAATGTCAAATAACTTTAAATATTTGTATACAAATTAAAAACTTAGACTCAACGATTAAAAATTTGAATGTTGTTAACAATTATTTGTTAGCAACTCATGACACGCGGAACAAAACCAGCCCAATTATGATTATACAGTTGCGTGTTAATTTATGGTAAGCGACGAGTGGTCGTTCCACTAGCTAACTCACAGTTATTGACTGAAACAGATGTTACGAAAACATCACAGAAAATTAACATTACGTCATATGTTAATGCTACTTGACTAATTGAATCAAACTCAATTAAAAAAGATATCAAAACACACTGGCAGCTAATTTATCTACCTAATCATAAATATGTTACAAAATCAATCAGCGAACATGATTGTATTTACTAAGTTTAAATTGTTAAATAATGCTATCATGATGTTTACGAAATATTTGAATTGTCAATAGTAGGTGGACGCATCATTTTGAGAACAAAGGCCAATCATACTAGCGGTAAAGCGAAAGGGACAACGTAAACCTTGTTTTAGTATTTCCCACGAATCAAGTTTGTGTGAGTTTATCTTCTGTCTCTCTTCAACGGTAGCAATTTTGCTACGTATAAAAAGGATAACCATTGAACGTGTTTTATTGCGTCTGAAGTAAGCCGTCCTGGAGAACCAAGTTTTAAAATGAACGATGAATTGGGTCAGAATTAAAATGACGCTACAAGTCTCGATAAATCCAACTTCATTTAAGCGGAAAGTCACTTTCGCGACGCATTTTGTCTTCAAAACATGCATTCATACTTTAAATTTAAACTATCAATAGGCAACTGTATTGCTTTTCAGACTCACAAGATCTTAAATGGACGACATTTGTAGTGAGGCATTCAAAAAATTTCACAAAAAATTGCGTTGAATCAGTTTTTACATCCATATCCATCAATGGTAAACTCACTGGGACTGCGTGCTTTGTTATGTCAGGTAGTCAGACTATTGTGCGTTGACAATAAATATCGGGAGTTACAGGAACGATACAATAACGCACTTCGACAAAAATCGATAGAATTTCAATTTAAAAAGGTTTTCGATTTCGTATTCACTAGACCTGTGGTTAACATACGTAAGTAGGTACCTAAAGTACCTGGACGTCCTATTTTGAGTTTTGATAGAGTTAATACTTATATGTCGGTAATTTACCTCGTTTTTTTTAGTTTCTTTACTGTAAAAGAAGCTAATCGGTTGTAGAAACTAAACGTTAATAATATTAATTTTGTTCTAACCACGACAATATTTTTGGGTTGAAAAGAAACAGAAAAAAAAATTCTATATATTAGGTTATTATATATATCAGGTTTACAAAGTGCAATTAGCTCGATATCTAGGCCATATGGTTAGACCGTGCAAACTTCCCAAGCTTGCAACCAGCGCAACTAACTTCAATAACGAATTTCCTCTTGAATTGGGCTATTGTTCTGTGGTTCATCATTAATACCTGAATGTAAGGTCGATAGCTCTTGGAATTAATTGATCTGTAGTTTCAAGATATGGCTAAAGAACGTTGTATAGTAACATATTTGCGAATAAAGTTATCATCGACTTGTAAGGCATATAAGATTACTAGGGAAAATATGTTTGTAACTCGAATAGTAGACCAAAATACGGACTAGCCAACTGACGGTAACCGATGTTAAGCAAGAGATTGCTCCTAGAGGGAGATATCATTTTACAATTGATTTAGATTTAATCGGAAATGTGAGAATTTAAGTAATCACGTTAATATAGACTCACGATATGTTATTTCTAGTTGTCTCGTATTTAACTAAATATTTGGTAGTTGTAGCTATGGTTTACATCCATAGCTAACCAGCCAGGTTCGACCACATTTCTATAGCAGGTAAAGCATCCCTTGTCAAAGGACCCCTACCTACTCAGGTATAGGCACACGTGTTTCGATGCAATAAATCAGTGCCCCTTACGTACGTACGTAACAGCTAAGTCATTTAATAAGCTATAGATTAAATATTATTATTTAGCTATTGTACATAATTATTTTTAAATCGCCAGCTGATCGCAACCCATGCACAAACCTGCCTAGTTAATGTTTAAATTGCTCTACAATATTTAAGTAATGTTAATAGCATTTTTTTATGATTTCTTTCGTATTACTGTATTTTAACATTTTTAAGAATATATCATAATCAACCCAACTTTTGGGGAAAATAATGTAATTTGCGTAAATATTACTACAACTAAGTGTCTTATTAATTAACCTTGGTAACAATAAGCTTTTGACATCACATAGTCCTTCACTCAACATGTCAAGGCAATTTATCATACAGCTTAGCTATAGAGCCCGTGAACAACTCAGAGAACTTCCATGTAAATTGTAAAGGAAGCGAGGTATACCGAAAATATTTATTATGCTACAACTTTGCTATTTAAATCATATAGGATCAGCTTACTACGAATCTATATTAATATTGAAACTATAACGGGGTAGAAGCGTGTTTTTTTGGAACTTTTGTCTATTTATCTGACCACATACCGCACTAAAACCACTTAACAGATTTGAGTGATACTTGGCAATGTAGTAACTTAAATTATAGGGCATAATCTAGGATACTTTTACCCGGGAAATTAATCTGTTCCCGCGGTATAGAAAATACGTATTAATAAGGACAATTTATTAAGAGCGCAGAGTAAATAAAATATTGACTTCCTGGCTGCAGCTATTATAATAAATTTATATATTTCTAAATCACAAAACCAAAAATAACCTATTCCTAAAATAATGCAGATACTATTTTTAAACGTAAGGCGTTGGTTTTCTGAAGCATAGCGAGGGCGGGTTACCAGATTTGTTAATACGTTTTTCTACATGGTGTTATAAAGGCAATACAAATAAAGAAAAAAGCCAATGATGACACAAATGGAAGAAAAGCCCATTCCTAAAATCAACGCCATCAGGTTTTCAACACACACATGCGTATATAACATTTATGATACGCTCGGACAGACGGTAAAAGCATCACTTTGTAATCCTTATAAAACACCGCTATGACGTGTTCCTTTGTTATTGCTACTAAACCTGTTTATTAAAAAAAATGATGCGCCGAGTTGACCTGCGCAGGCGCAAGTTCACTTATGCTCCTACTACTATGGTCGTGTGCGTAAGAACTATGCACGAGTGAGAGGTAATGCAGCAATAGGGTTGTTCACTGTAGTTGTTGGTTGGTACTTTATTAATCCATATAAACAGATTTAAATACTGCTTAGTAAATTAAATATATACTCCAGAGACATTTCGAATTTAACTCAAATTTGAGCCAACTAATTAAATGTTTATATTATTAGTCAACAAGAATTGCTTTAATGCATTTCACAAGAATTGTTAACACATACTGTCTTAATGCAATGAAACTGATTCTGCTACGGAGGGTAGTCAATGATGACAGATTAATTTTGACTATCTTTCTTCATTTTAATTTACAGTTTAAGAACACTTGTCAGCCCTAGCCAGAAACGCATTGGTAGCATCTGATGCTGCGTTACTTGGTTCTGTGTGAGTGAGGCTAAGCGAGTTGTAACCTGTTCGCGACTGAATGAAGTGGCACAGGAGGTTTAATGCTACTTTCTATCGGCTATTCTACGAGAACAACGCTTCATTTACTAGACTGAAAATAATATCGATATCTTTAGTTAGATATAAGCCAACAAATGTTCAGTCGAGCCATCTGTTCCCAAAAGATGACCGTCACTCCTAACCTTCCACGATATTAAAGGCATCATAACGCGGGATTTTGGCTTATTTTTTTTTTTACTTTACAACTGGCTTTCCTAGATTTGTAGTATTTAGGTGTTTACATGCGTTTATATGTAATACTAACAAATGCCCTAGCTCGCTTCGGAAAAACTACCTTGAGCATCTGCATTTTTCTGGATTAATGCATTACTTTTTTATTTATGGACGGATTGCAATGAAATAAAGTAAGTATTAAGTGACGATTACTGCAATATATTAGTGAAAACCAGAACAAAATCGGTTAAGCCGTTTCTGAGATTAGCGGGAACAAAAGCACAGGCAAACAGGCAAAAATTCTAACAACTATTGTTTTGGGTTCAATTACGTTAATAAAGGCCCTTAATAATGTGTTTTCTCATATATCGTTCATATACGGAAAGCGATCAGTTATAATTGTATTATTAATATAGATATGTATGTTTTTGCATTCCTTTGTAACATTTTTTTTAGGCCGACGAGAAATTCAACGTTGGATCACTGAAAAGAATGTTCTAGAAATATCGTCAAATTCAAATTCAAAATCATTTAATCATGTAGGTATTCTTTAAATACATTTATGCACGTCAATTTTTTGCTTCTACTACCGTTTCGGAAAGGTGCTTTAACATCGTGGAGAAGAAACGGCGAAAGAAACTCCTCAACACATCTTTTAAACAACATAGTAATTACAAAATTTTAAGCCTGTGCG
>DWPT01005647.1:0-12066 GCA_018251895.1 Agathymus mariae mariae
CGTGCACGTGGAGTGCATCGGGGGCGGTGCGGGGCAAAGGGGGTGGCGGGGAGGGGCGTGGGGGTGTGTTTACCGCGGAGGGGCGGCCGGCACGCTCGCCGCTCGGCCGCTCCAGCGCCAGTGTTGTGGTAGGTCCCACAGAACGCGCTCGCATTGCGAGCTTCGCATTCACGATCGCGTGTCCGTGCCGTCGGATCGTCTTTCCAAAGGCTCTGCAATTTCATTTATTCTCCTCATAACTCTTTAATCTTAACTTAAAATTACGAAAGTTAATTTGGACGATCACCTAATTGAAATACCAGTGGAAATAAATGAATGACTATTTTGCGTGAAGTTGGTGTGAGATGGCCTTATCGCTGCAGTCTTCTCAGAATTCCCGAGGTTTGTGGATTTTTGTTTATATTGTCGTCTAAGGTGCGCCGATTCTGTAGGTGCATGTGTGTAAAGTTTCAAAAGTTGGCGCTCGACATGCGTGTGGCGGACGCGGGGATTGGCTGCCGGCGCGCCGGCACGCCGCACACATGGTTTATTTGCATTTACGGAAGCTTCTGCAGATTCAGTCAACCGTAGTCTCCGGCGAACTTGTAGCGGCGTGCTACAGCTTCCGCGCGCCTCCGTAGCGCGGTGCTACGAACTGTTATCGAACGCGTGTCTTATGTTCTCACTTGTATTGTATTGAGGTTGATCACATACGAATCAATCTACAAAGTGCCTAATTGAAACAGAGGTAATTAATTCACTTTAATATTTAGAGACTAACTACAAATATATGATTTTTTTTTAAATGTATGGATATTAACTTTTCCGATTGCATGGATAGAGATTGAGTAATGAATGGACAAAACATATGTGTTTTAAGTTACTTATTTAGGTAAATAAACGGACAATGTAATATGTGGGTAAAAATAAATTAGTCACCCTATTTACAACAGATTACATTAATAATGAATTAGTTATTATTGACCTCAAATTAAGTATAATACAATTTATCGATTCTCTGAGGAACAAAAGCTAGAATTGTAAACATTATCTGTATGATGAACAAAGACCAAAATTAATATAAATTGTTTAAATTTCTTTGTAAGTTTTATTATTTTAGTATAATATATCTATTAACAATATACATATTTGCACGTGAACATAGGTAAACAACATATATCGTGAGAATCAATGTTGTATTAAAAAGAATATACAAAAGGTCAATCATCTGTAAACACCCTTAACTGTAAACTCGTGATTAAAGGTAAATTAATGTATTACCTACGTGAGATTTATATACATTATTATAAAAATAATTTAAACTTTCAAATCACAAGGTATTTAAACCTATATCTATTACTCTACTTGTGTCAAATATAAATCCTAACATATATGGCCGCCGGGGTCAGCGATGCCATACAAAATCGGAGTATTGTGCTAACCCTAAAATGCCGAAACCGTACGAGGTCGTAATCTGTCCGTCCGGCCTGCGGTGACGGTTTTACGTAGTACGTAAGACTATTGAAGTATAGATCCAGTTTAATCTTATTTAATTTGGAACGTGTAACGCAATTAACTATCCCACTATTAATTACGTAATAACCGCAGTTGATAGTTACATTTGAAATATATAAAAGACGTGTACTTACGGTATTATAATATATAATAAATAATGGTTTTCTTAAATCTGATCGTCGTTAAAACTCATAGTTCGCATACTGTCGGACTGATGTTGTAAGTATATTTAGTATTAATTTTAAATAACACTTCTTTTGAACGTAGAATATGATGGCATCACAAATACCTTGTTAAAATTCCAAAATAAATATTTTACCTAAATATTTGCTCCGGCTGGGAATCAAACCTTAATCATTTATAATAATAAGAACTTAAAAAGCGTTAGTATGTTATTAATCAAAATATCAAAAATAAACTTAACAATAAACATTGAATACTCAATTATATTTTGTAAACACGAGGCTAAACTAATATAAAAAATGTTTTTAAAATTGAATTTGCATATAATCATAGATAATTTGGATATCAATCTAAATTAATCAATTGCACAATAAATGTATTAACACATTTAACAAAGAGAATGTTGACAGGTCCAACACAACACAATAATGACTCGAGTGGCAGCGGTAGTGGAGTCCATAAACGTATTGACTATGGGTTATTGACAAATATTTATGGCGTATAAAAAGGGGATAATTACAACTCTTTAGCACATAAAAAGCGTCACACGGAAGGGTGCCGTAGTTTCTAGTAAAAATTTATCACCGGGTCTATCGCCCGGCGGGCACAGCCTGCCCTGCGACATTGAACCGCTCAGAGCCACTATACTGTAACTGAGTATATATTTATGGCTTTATACAGGTATCAATCCCAGGTATAATTAAAAGGTATAAATGCTTTGCAATTTAAGGCATTGAATGAAAAATTTATGTAATAAAATTATATTTAAGTTATCTGCTCTCTATTCACAATATTTACAAGATATTTATAATTAATGTTAACTACGAGTACATTAAACGAATTCTTTATATATCACAGTGTAGACGGACTCAGGAACGAAAATGTATATGTATTTTAATATAAACAAATAATAAATCTTTATCAGAACATTACTTATTTTTGAAAACTAATATATTTAAATATGCTTCATTATCGAGTTGAAAAAATATTTTTTTTGGTATTTTTATTTGTGTGACTCAATTTGTATCGCGTGAAAATAAAAACTACCAAACGGATTCAGTTGAAACTTTAAAAAAAGAAAGATAGACACTTTGTTCTGGGAAAATGATTTGTTTCCACGGAGTAAATTTTCTAATCTGAAGACCTCTGGAAAGCAAAACATAAAAGAATAAAATGCAGTTACTTGAACCGTTTAATAAAAAGATTACGTGCAAGTTAACATGACGGTAATGTTTCTCGAAACGAAGGGAAAGGAGATTACTAGTTAATGGTAATAAAGTAAAGCAGGCAATAAATAGGTGCGTCTAACCAATTATGTAGCAGTTAATTTTCTCTTAATGCATTTAATTAATTTTCCCTATTTCTTTAAGTGTAATTTATATGTTGCACAATATTTTTTTATTAATTTTATTTGTACTATTAGAAGAATATATGTAGATTAGATTTTGATTTTATTGCAAGATTTTGTGCATGTGATTGCTAATAATGATAAGTCTATCCAATGTTCGGCCCCAGTTCAATCGGTACCCAATAACAGATTCGTTGTGACGGTCACCATCATTATGACTTATACATAGGTATTATCCATCTGTTATAAAGTCTACAATAGCGCAATCAGGTATGACGAAATAAAAAATATAGAAAGACAAATCATTAATCGTACAAAAGGTTTTATGTGATGATATGGTACATGTTGGTGATTTTTTTCTATTTTTTATATTATGGACATTAAAAGCCATAGACAGAAAAAGAGTTATTGCGTTCGGATGTGGTGCTGGCGGCGCTTACTAAGAATTCTCTGAACAGCTTTTCGGACTGATGTTTCTGACCTGGGGAAGATGAATTAGACCATTTCCCCTGACTTTCCACCTTTGCGGGTAGCGTATTCTTCAATACTTCGGACATGTTGTAAGAAGACCGCATGATATTATGGTGAAACCCAAGTTGTAAAATATGACCGTATTAGGTATTCACACGTCTGAGAAACCAATCAATTCGACGCACTATCAAGCCGCTAATTTCCTGAAATTAAGATAAACGATTTGGAGAGTTTCAGCACCAGAATCACGATTCTCAGTAATGTGACGCGACTGAAGAGAAATATTAAATTTACAAAATACCACAATATATAAGGCCCTGTTTGATTGCTTGCCAAAATACTACGGAATGTGAGAATAAAGGAACAGAAATGAGACTATGCCTAGTTTCTCCGTGTCCTTCATATTGATAGAAATAATTATGACCGCTAAAATATAGATAAACATAAAATTGATAAACTGAAAATAAATATCATTTGCTTTAATGAAGGTAAACATATTGTAGGAAATTGAACAAAAGGGTTTTCCATGACGTTGTCAAAGGTGTCTCAAATCTTGCGAACCACACTTAGCCAGCGTGACCTGCTTTGGCTTTAACCCCTCCCATTCTCAACTGAACCAGATTCGGCGAAAAGTATTGCCATTAAAAAAACCTGGAATGTCAACTTGAATGATACACGCCCGGTTTCTGAATTTTTAAATTTTTACTTTTAGTTTTTACATCTAGATGTTAAATGATCGTAATTAGTGTGTGTACGTATAATATACGTGTCAAATAATCCCATATATATTGATCTTGGCAGTAATATTTTGTTTTGCCACCTTTCATATTCTTCCTTAAAAATAATGGAGTTCAAATACTTACAAATTAATAGTTATGAAATAACTAGTAGATGATAGTAGGTTCATATAGATAATTATTTCTCTCTTTCTTGTTATGTCCAGCTGTGGACAATAAAAGGACGATAGATGTATAGATAGAACCCGATCTCGCTTCCCTTGCGATCTCAAATTTTGTTCACTATCGCTTTGCAAATTTCGCTTCGTTCACAAATACGAGTATTAACCGCACCCAAAACAATTGTTGCTCGTTTTTATCTGGCATTTTATAAATTTTTGGTGTTTCACTCATGCAATTAAATATTTTCCTTGAATAACACTTTCTAGCGGTAAAAACCTCATGACCTTCGGTAGTTTTTTTTTATGTAACTAGTTAACGAACGAGCTGATGAGTCACTTGATGGTAAGTGGACACCGTCGTCCATAGATTTCAGTGACATTATAATCATCACCAAAGTGTTGCTGGTTGTTGTGTGAGAGTTTTTCATAGACAGACACTTTGCCTCTTGCTAATTATGTATCATGTATGTAGTGATATCATAACTTTCTTTCAATTATACGATTACAATAATTTTATAAATACAATAATATTTTCTCGTCTTGTATTGCTACATTAGAACGTAACAACGTAATAGAGATACCTAAGACAATTGTTGTACCTACCACACGGCGGAAATGGATTAACAAGTACAGGAATTACAAAATCGGATACCTGAAACAACCTATTTCCCATGCAATATCAAAATCGATTTTTTCAAATCGAATTGAGTTAATCGATCACCAACCTCGCTTGGTAATTTCTCGGCGTAATGATTTATTCTGAATACAAGATCCTGGCAAAATGTTGTAATTCGGAACACATCCCGAGCACTCCTCGCGGTTTTACTCGAACACGGCAAAGGAATGTTATTAAAAAGTTATGGGATAAGCCGGTACGTGACGCCGGAGATGGCGCTACCTCATAATAAACTTTAAATACAAAATACCCTCGAAACCTCAGCACTTAGCCACCTACGGTATATTGTAGATTACGATGTACGGCACATTAGAAGGTAAGTCCCTTATATTTGGAGAACGCACTTTTCGTTACAGAAGTGATTGTCTCATGGTGGCTTTAAATACATGATACAATAAGTTTTAAGTGAATGTAAATTAACATTTTATGAATTTTCAAACATTGTACATAATAATAATTAATAGCTTATGTTACGTGCCGACAAAACATTTCGCCTCTCAGAATGAAGCGCAATGCACAATATAGAGCCGCTCGGAATTAATTCCACAATTTAAGTAGATAATATAAGGAGCTCCCTCCCTGGTCTCTTCACGCCTCAAGAAGAACTTTCAATTATGATTTTGTCTAATTTTAATTAAGTGCTCTTAAAAAGGCTTTTCTTCCTCGAAATTAATATTTGAATATAATTTGGGAGGAGCGTGCGGGCGGAGTTTGCCGCCGGAGGAATAATTAATTCCATTACGTAGGAAAGTGGTCCGGCTCACCCCGCCACCTAGCCCCTGCTACCACTGTCACTAGGTAGTCAACACGGCTTCACATTTTAATTGCTTCGTATCAACGAAAAGAAGAAAGATAAATTAACACAGGATGTTAACAGCAAACATTTCTAGTTGATTACAAATAAGTTTCATTCGTAATTGTAACGAAACAGCGGATACTAAGTAGTATAGTAGCGGCAATTTGCGCAACAGGTCGGGGCGGAAGCGACCTGCAGCGTCGTGATTGCGACCAAATGTTTCCTTCGCAACGTCTGGCTCACGGTTTTTGCCGTATTTTTTGTCCTCTCGCTCTGATAAGTGTATGTGCCATCGATAGCTTCGGTTTTATATTTGTTTAAGTCGAGAATATAACCCGTAAAGGAAGTGTTAAAATTAGGAACTCGCGATTTGAAATGAATCGGTAACATAAAATCAACTGTATTTTAATTGTTCTTTTTATGATATAATTGTAGTTTTAATCGATGAATATTTCTGTGACAGGTGTGTCTGTAAGGCCGTTGTCGAGCATGCGTCAAGACTCGCTACCGATGCTGGCGGAACGGTTGCTGGCTAGCCGCGCCGCCGCGTTGGTGGCGGGGCTTCCGGCCGAATTGTACTCCGGCGCGCTGCTAGCTGCCTGGCCGCCGTCTCCCCCCGCTCCGTTGCTGCCGCCCCCCGCGCCCGAAATAGAGCGTGCGAGGAAGCGCCGTCGCACGCCCAAGTTAGACGACACGGCGGCCGCAGCCGCTGCTCCACCGTCACCACCTTCCTCGGGCTCCTCGCCCGGTGCTACTGACCCGCCTCGAGACAAGCTTTTCACCTGCAAGGTGTGCTCCCGATCTTTTGGTTACAAGCACGTTCTTCAAAATCATGAACGGACGCACACTGGAGAGAAACCCTTCGAATGCGGAGAATGTCATAAGCGTTTCACCCGCGATCACCATCTCAAGACTCACCTTCGTTTGCACACCGGGGAAAAGCCGTACAGTTGCCCACACTGTCCGCGTCACTTCGTTCAGGTCGCCAACCTCAGGCGGCATCTGCGCGTTCACACCGGCGAACGGCCATACGCGTGTGCGCGCTGTCCGGCGCGCTTCTCCGACTCCAACCAACTTAAGGCACACGCACTCGTTCATGAAGGTGATGCACCATTCGCGTGTCGTTGCGGAGCGAGGTTTAGACGAAGACAGGCGGCGGCACTTCACAGATGTTCGGGTGGAGGCTGCGAGGCCGATGCGCCCAGCCCTCCGGCTGCCGTTGCGCCTGACTGGCGCTGGGATGAATGGCCTGAGCAGACAGAGCCTGAGGACCTGTCGCTGCCACGGAGACCGGCCACGCCGGACTCGCCGACCGACCTGCGCGTGCACTCCGCGTAGTGGGTGCCTTCCTGTCCCGCAGGCTGCGCATTGTTGAGCCGGTATACGAGTTCCTTCTTCGTAGAGTTGCGCCACCGTCGGCCGTCAGTTAACGTTCACTTTTTTGTTCACTCTCTTTGACTCGTGTCCCCTGACGGTGTATTTTTGTAGGATAGATTTGGACAATGTTGCACTAAAATTTTGCAACGGTAAATTTTTTGCACATTGTTTATTATCTCTAACCTTCTCGGTAAGGCTACTGGCACGGTCTCGTTAGTCTCGATAGCCACCTATTCATTTTACGTCCACCATAAAAAACGCTCTTTTCATCGATGTTACAGTTTAGAACTTTAATGTCGTGTCATTTGCATAATCGCAAGCCGAAGTAGTGCAAAAACGCGACCATTTTTACTCTTTTGTTTCGCAAGTTACAAAACATAGAACACGTTGCACAAAAGATATTTTATGATTTATTATCTCTTTGTCCGAATAACGATAGAAAAACGCGTTCGTTATGCTTAGCGTTTATTGATCTCCAATCGACGTCCTCCCTCGTGACCGACCAACTGTAACCGGAAACTGATCGAGAAGGCCGCGACATTGCCTTATTATTTCAGCGACAAAGGCTAGTTAACAATCGGTGATTATTAAGTATTGATTCGGGCGACAGTTCCGCAACCGGGCAAAGACGACGTCATTGTTCGCGCCCTGATACGCGCTCGTTACAACCGGTTCATAATCACCCTCATATACATTTCTTAGGTTTTCAATAGATTCTTAAATTTTTGGTCTTTTTCGTGATTTCATTCTTTCATTTTAACGGAATTACGTGTTGTAACCGATACTCTCGCATAATACAGCTATAGGGGATGCCTATTTGGAGTCAATGAAGGGTCGGCAGTAGGTAATTACTGATCAAAATGAGTAATTTCAATGGAGCGATACTTGTCGACAAAAGACGAGCCGATCGGGCGCAGTGAGCTTCTGTAAATAATGCTATCTTTAAAATATTTATTATTTATCATTTAGATTATAGGTGTTCGTTTGTAAGTTAGATCGTGAAAACGGTTATTGTTAATAACTTTGTGTACATAAGTAGATCGACCGTCATAGATGATTGGATATTTACTGTTAAGAGGATTAAGATAAGTGTGTAAAGAATTGGGTGATGTAGGTATGTTGTGTTGCATACGGACATCGCTAATGGATGTTACAGGTTATTATTTGAAAAGTTAGGCCATGTACACTTTGAATTGTTCTGTGTTAGGAAATTTAATTGTATATTCGTATAGTTTTTAAGATACAGTCAAAGTATTTCATGTAATTGTATATACATTTAGTTTGTTCATATGTTCGATTCCTTGTGCATATGGCCTTTAGTCTTAAGGTTGATCAACAGCAAATACAAAATGCGTTACCGATAAAATGTGTACGCAACTTTATTGCAATTTGTTCTACGGGTATTAGTTTCCTACTAGGTATAGTGGTTTTATTTTAATTATAAATTCCTTAGTACCGCTCGGGAATTTGTTCTAAATGTTTTTACGCACATGATTTATGATTATCTTATAAACGTATTTAAGCAGTATTGATTGTTGAATTTATTATTATTTTATTTTCATTAGCAGTAAGGGTACGCGAGTAGAAATTCTCTAAAATAAGTAAATAAGTGACAAAATAAATACATTAAATATTTTTCCCAAAGAAATAATTGGTACAAAAATAAACGTGTACAAATTTAAATGTTTGAATTAGAAATTGTAATTTCATGTTGCAATGTTATAATCTACGGTAGTTAGAGTAATGTTAGCGACGGTGCCATTGTCTACCTCATACGAACGGTCACACTGTGCCAGGGTAAAGAGCCAAAGTTCTTCGAATAGTTTTTATTGTTCACCTCTATTGAGATAATTTAGAAATGCCAGATTTATCTAATTGTATCCGCCTACCAAACATTCTATGACAATTGTTACTACTTGAGACTGATTTTGTTTCATAAATAAACTTTACTGGATTAAACATCGTGAAATATCGTTTACATTATTAAATTACATCCAATAATAATTTTAAGTTATCGACGTATAGTTTCTGTTACAAAAACATATTATTTCCGCAGAGTTATATAAATGCGGTATGCAATTTTTTTTAGTTCCTATTTTGATCGATATTTTTAAATGTTTCCCTCAATTATTGTTTGTATGAATTAGTTAAAGTAATTGGGTGCCATCAACGTAAGTTACATAGCCAATAAAATAAATTGTAAGTTATATCTACCTACTAACTACCTCAATCTCATAAATCAGGTGATCTTCTGTAATTTTAAAATTTGTTGTACTTCTACTATTTATATTTCATAGGATTTGAATATGACATAGTTATGATACGATAAATATACTTATGTATTTCTTTATCAATGTCCAGTACATACATAATTATTAATAAAGAGATGTTTGTTATTCAATATATTGTCTCATTTATTTCTTAAAAATAACTTTGTCTAACTCATAAACAAAAAAAAAACTTTTATTTGAATTAATAACACCATCAATTTAACCTTGAACCTATTACTGTCTACTATCTATATTTTATTACTTATCCAGCGTAGTCAGAATTCGTCTCCAGTTAAAAGTGTTTTTAATTACCAATGCAATAGAAAAGTATTTTTAATAAAGACGTTGATTAGAATGAGTTCCTCGTAGTCGTTTTTAGTTTTTCGAAAATTTTGAAAGACAAATGAAATAGTGGCAATTAATTTGTTAATCCTAGTTAAGATATGATATAAACACAAGGCCTACAACTAGGTAGAACGATATTCACAACGCAGATGCAATTACTGGAACATTTAAGAATACAATAGAACAGAATAGAATTATAAATTGCCTCCTACCGCTGATCTACCTTAGCTCATCTCCAAGAGACACCAAGGAATTTTCCCTTCAGGTCTAATAGTAGTAGCTGTTGGTAGAATTCATCAAAACACCACATTAAAGGGAAAATTACAATTTTTTTATCTAAGCACATTATGGTATATTATTTTGAATTAGAATACATGCAACTAGATATGCCTACAAACTAATAAACTTACTGAACCTCTGAGCCTACATGGTGTGTTAATTTGTGAATATAGAGAAGGTGAGGTATACGTAACAATGTCGTAAAATCTTTTAAATGTGTATTATATCCATGGACCGATTAGTACAATGTTGCGTTTTAGTTAGCTTCGAAACACGCCTCGCAGTGTGCCTAAACATAATGTACAAACTTACCAAATCATTTTTATTGTATTTTAAAATGATCATGTAAAAGATACCCACTTGTTAAGCGATTGTCACCTTTAATTATACAACTACCGTTACAGCTTACAGTTCGTAGGTTGAACACACTACAGAAAATGAACATCAGTAAAAATTAAATATTACAAGCCACCCAATGAATTAATGTAATATATAACTCACCTTTAATAAATGAATATCTATACATGTAATAAAATTCTAACTGACCACTTTCTGTACATTAAGGATATATGAGAAAATCTACTATTAGATGCCTTTATTAACGCGATAGAATCCGAATCAAAAGTGGTTATAATTTTTGTCTGTTTGTCTGTTTGTTCGCGCTAATCTCACTAATGTTTTGCAGTAAGCGTCACTTAATTTTTAAAGTTCGTTTCATTTCAATCCATTAATGAAAAAGTTAAAAATGAATACATGTATTTCTAATTAACTGAACGACAAAGACCTAGTCCCAAAACAATGCAGGTGCTGTTTCTAAGCTTAAGCTAGTTTTTCCGAAGCGAAGCATAGGCATTTGATAGCTTTAAATAAAACTGATTAATTTCTCCTAATCATCGATTAATATGAATAAAGAATATGACATTTCACAGTACTCCTTTTTTTAATTGATTAAAAAAATATTAATAGGGTATTGGTGTCGACCGGAGGTGTATTCAAGATTATTTAATGGTCGTTATTTGAGAAGCGTGCGGCTCGCGTCACTGCGGAGACAAACGCACGGGAATCCACCCGGAATTTATTAATCGCCCCCAGACAACGCCGCACACTGATCCATAGCGCCGATAATGAATTTCCCCATTCGTTTCACGGATCAATTATACTTAATATGAACTTAAATCTTCATTATATAAATTCGCTTGCTTGTCATACTTGTACTACGCGTAAAAAATCAAAGTTGTAGAGTTATAAAATCCTAGTAATACCAAGTGACACCACTAGAATTGTATTAAACAGAATTATATTATATACTAGCAAACTACCCTCACTTCTATTCAGAAAAACTACACCTTAAGCTTAAAAATAGCACTCGCATTGTCTTAGGATTATGTTTCTTCGTCCTATAAATTACAAATGAAAATACTAATTTATAACTTTTTTATTTATGGATGGATTCCAAAGAAACAAGCTTTAAGTATTAAGTGACGCTTACTGCAATGCATTAGTAAAAACCAGAACGAAATCGGTTAAGCCGTTTCTGAGATTAGCGTGGACAGATGCACAGACAAACAGACAAAAATTCTAACAACTGCTGTTTACAAGTACAATTCTAACAAGTGTTGTAACAAGGTCTCTAATAGTAGTTTTTCTCATATATCGTTCATGTACAGGAAGCGATCGGTTAGAACCTTATTACGTGTATAGGTTAAATGTGTTATATAGTTAAATGGTTATAAAGTTTGTATCCATACTAGGGATGTTATGGATATGAAATTTCGGATCCGGATAAAGATACGGATATATTAATAATTTTTAACCGGATTCGGTTACGGTTATGGATATGAAATTATTTCGAATTATCCGATTGTTTCGGATAATTTCGGTTACGGATATTAGACTATTTACAATTTGGAAAAAATATATAATGTATTA
>DWPT01005648.1:0-12065 GCA_018251895.1 Agathymus mariae mariae
ATACTAACACTACATCTGCACCTGTAAGGCTCAATATTTAAGTTTAGACATTTATCGCATTATGATATTAACAGTATATATTTTTCATTTCATTCAATTTAATTGAAATTATTTCTCACAATAAATCTCAACAGGTTACTAAATACACCATGTTCATAGAAAATCATAAAAAAAATCAAGATAACCCTCCAATTACACTTGAAATTTTATTAATAAATATGCAAAATGTATAAATAACTTTCAATTCATCAGGCATATGAATAACTATGATAACATTACAGTTAAGTAAAAACTTAATTGCTCACAGAGTATTTCTCTTCACCCTTTGGGAAAATGGTAAGCAGTAGACTGCCCAACTTTAAAAACACTGTATATTCATGATTGTAGGAAAATTGGATATTTTGTTGTATCATACAGTTGTACATCATTTATGCATTTTATCAACCAACTTTTGGAAACGTGTTTTACATTTTGCGGCACCCGCTTTTTCAACTTCAACATGTGTTTAAACTGAATCTCATTATCTCTATGAACTAGATAATCAACATCCATATACTTTATTGATTTTACAACTACACCTCCATATGCTATCCAATGCCTTTCGAAGTGTCGTCTCTCAGATTCGGAAAAGCTAATGAAATCTGGATAGAATCCTACGCGTTTATCTTTAAAAACGTCTGGTAAAGGATTTTCGGGCATCAGAAATGATTGAGTATCCTTGGAATCTGTTTCATCATAACCAATTGTACTGTTTGTTGAGGCTGGAGACATCGAAACATTCTGGTCTTCCTTTTTTCTTCTCTTGTCTTCTTTTCGTGAAATTTTCTCTTCTATAATTTTCCTCTTAACAGCTGGCGACTTTGGTGATGTTTTTTGAGTAAAAAAGCTTTCTATTTTTCCTTTTACAGGACTATTTTTTACAGCTTTCTTTGGTGGTTTATCATTTGCCACTGTTGCTGCTAATTTGTCCAACAGTGAAACATCCGTTTTCTCTTTTGAAGTCTTGTACAGTTGCCTTAGTTCTTCCAAGTCAGTAGCGGTTTCCCAATCCTTATCTTCACGTATCCTTGTCACTCTGGGGAACCTCACAGATATTCCATTTGCAATATGTAAATTGGATTGAGTTAATTCAGTCCCTGGAAATTAAATACACAACGTTGTTTGTTATGCTGATGAAATATAAAATAAAACACTAGTAATGTACAAATTCAACAATTACAGGTTCAATGACATAGATAACATAAACATGAAAATATTTTCTATTTGCTAAAGAAATTCAGGATAGTAATATGATTGACATATTAACAACGCTAGTCGTATTTATAACCCTAACTCTGTACTCAGTCCTTTATTGATATCGGACCAACTTGTGCTACCCTTTATTGACCGTACCATCCCACATAAAAATAAGAACATTATGAATAAAATTCAAAAACAAAGTAATTTTTAACATAAATACAACAACATAAACATAGATGTCTTCAAATAATGTATTTTTAATCCTTAGAGCTAACATATGATGTTACTAAACAAGAAAGATCATGTAGCTAAACATGCTTATTAACTGGCTAATAAACTTCTTCCAATTGATTTTTAGATGATGATAACAAGCCATCATATCTGCATAGCTGACCAAATTCTGCCACAATTCTTAACTAACTCTATTGCATTGTCTATTGCGCCCGACAAGGGATATGAGACCCGAAAGTGAGCTTGGACTCAAAGATGGGGAGGTACCTTCTACCTCAATACAAATAATTTTCCAATATATATAATTTATATCTTTAAATATGATTTCTTACCAGTGATTTCCCAAACAGGTTGTTTCTTAGGATCTTTAGCCACAAAATCTGGTATCAAGCCTTTATTGCAATCCAACCACGAAGGAGCCCTAATGCTATCTTGTGATATTTTTATCATAAGTGGTGCTAATTCTTTTTGTAACCGTTCCAAAGTACTATCATCATGCCCTGTGTGAACTTTGGTCACGGCAACCCATTGATTCCTCAGCTTGTCTAAACAACCCATTAAAAATACTGACATCATACCTCCTTTTTTACCAGTACCTGTGAAATATTTTGGAAAGGATTTTTATACAGTATGGACCAGCCTATAGCTCAGTTGCTAGTTATTGCAATTTATTGGATAGACATATTGGGATGATTTATTTTGTATGTACAGGTCCCAAACAAAACACATAATTCAAGCATGAGAGTGTGAGTGAATGGTAATTATTTACTTTAATACCTGATTTTAATCAAGTTATATAATGAGTAAACTTTAGTGATTTGTGAACTAAAACAAAAATAACTATGATCAAATAAGAAAAATCTATGTAGGTTGCATTTGTAACTTACCTCAAGCTTACAATTTTTTTTAATTTCTTATTTATTTATCCATAAATAAGCATCTTACAACTCATTTTGATATATCATATAGGTTATTGTGTTTTTTAATCTTTATTATGATTTCTGTCAACATCATCATATCTCTTTTGAAATTTATACTTTGAGGTGTTATAATTTATTCTAGTTAGTTCTATCAATTTTTGACATCAAAGATGGTTATAGAATGTTTGTGTTGGTTATTTTCTCTAATTGTGAAAGTTTACTATATAGTATTACTATTTAATCTGTGGATTTATCACACCTTTATATGACATTTACTAGACCTAACATACAATTATCAAATGCATAATATTCACCCAGAATTTCAAAATACTCTCCCAAGTTCTGTGTTTCAAAAAAATAATGATATAAAAACATGCTAAGAAACATAACTGACCAAACCAGGCACCAAGCACAACAAGATCAGCTGTATCAGCCATTGCTCCATCAAACAAGTAATCCTTTTTCACTT
The DNA here is from genome assembly GCA_018251895.1 of Agathymus mariae mariae. Classification (NCBI taxonomy): domain Eukaryota; kingdom Metazoa; phylum Arthropoda; class Insecta; order Lepidoptera; family Hesperiidae; genus Agathymus; species Agathymus mariae. The sequence goes on from DWPT01005648.1 coordinate 2,860, forward strand.
TCAACCAATGTCTTTTACCAGGCTCATAGATTGATTCTAGATCTTTCAGCACTAATCCTTCTAAGCCCAACTTTAAGACCTGAAAAAATTAAATTGAATTTTATAGTTACATTGAAATAAAGTGGATACAGTGAGATTTTTTTTTGTTAGTAGCCAACAAATAAGCAGACAATCTAACTGATGGTACGTGGTCACCGTCGCCCATGGATTTTAGTAACACAAAAAGTATCACTGATGCGTTATCTGCCAAGAAATAGAGAAGTAAGAAAGAAAGTACTGCCCCCAGCTGAAACACAATGAGTCCTTTGGTGGCTGACCAAGCAGAAGCATGGTAGGTAGCCAGGCAGGCTTCACAGAAATATAATAATAATAATGACTTAGTAATAGTACTGATAATATAATCTTTATGCAATGCCTTACCACCAAATTGGCACGTTTCCATCTCTTTTTATGACACCTGTATTGCCAGTATGAAATTGAGAGTATTCTAAGCCACTCCAATACAGATACCGAGAAATGCTTGTTTAATAGATGTTAAGACTCTATACAATCAACCATGAAATGTTTATATGTGTTTGGGTTGCAGTGTCTGATATACAGTAATAAACATTATCCCCTTTCAATCTTGAAATGCATTGATGATATCTTTAGTATCATTGATGGACATGTGTAGCTACAACCACTTACCATCTGGTGCCCCATTTACTTGTTGTCAGCTATTGACAAAAAGTTTTGGTAAATGAATACAGTTAATGATATATTGCAAAGAAACTTAAAATTAAAATGAAGTTATTTTGGAAATTCACCTTAGCAATCATCTTTGCCAAATCTGCAGGTTTCTCAATCAACTTCTGCTCCGAAAACATAACATGATTAGTAACTTCTATCATGTTATCTTGAAGTATTTGTCGTCGTTTTTTAATAGGCATATCCATTAATACCTTACCATTATAGTATAGGCAGTCAAACACATACAAACAAACTTGTGCGTCTTTAAATTCAGACTGTTTATGTATACCCAATGTACCAAATGGCAACGGCTTGCCTGTATTGACATCTACCATCAAAACCTCAGCATCCAGAATCATATCTTCAGCCTTAGGAAATGCTTGAGGCAAGTAATCTTTAAAATGGTTGACTTTATGGGCCATGACTGGTTTTAAAGCACGAGAGAAATACTTGAATTCCTTACCCTTTTTATGGACTTGGACCCTTTCTCCGTCATATTTAATTTCAGAAAACATTCCATTTGGGCATTTCTTCATAGCCATTTCTATGGATTTGCAAGCTTCAGCAAGCATTGGTAGTACAGGGGTCATAAGACTTAATTTTGCTTGAACTGTTTTTACCATTGATCCATTTTGTTTCACTCCAGTGTTCTGACATAATACCCTATCTAAAACCATATCAAGGTCTCTGGAGGTCTGGAACACTTGGTAAGCGTCAGGATGAACACCTTCCAGTATATGTTTTGGTCCAGCATTTATTCTTAAATCCCCTTTAATTAACCTAATTAACATTTTCAGATCATCTAGTGTACATAATTTCACAATTTTCTTAAATTGATATATCTGCTCTTCTTCCCTCGTTAACTTGGAAAGGTCTTGAAGAAAGTCTTCTATATCATGTATTGTTACAGTACTTTCAGATGAGGGCTTAAAGGTTTTTGACTTTGAGAAGAAATGTTGGATTGTATCAGCTACATCACCCTGTTCTAAGTGTGTCAACATATCTTCATGATCAGTATTAAAAATTCTAGAAAATAATTTGACTAGTTGTTTGCTTTTCAAGTTATACACTCTCTTGGACACCTGAGGCAAAAGAAGCTTACACCAAAGACCTATATCCCCTTCGAATTTATTTCCACTGCAGCCTTTTGTAAAGAAACTGTTTACTACTGCTGTTTTGTCAGTATAAGCATCTACTCGGGATATCCTTTTACATAATGTAATGAACATAGAAAACTTGTTATCATCTAGTTTTACTGGTAATTTTGAATTGTTTAAGTCAATCTCATCATTACTAGTATTAGAAGAACTCGGAAGTGGTTTCTTTTCGTTTTTAATCACTTTGGCTGTATATTTTCCTTCATACTTTTGAGCATAAACTTGCTCCATTTCGTTGATTTTTTTCAGAAGAAAGTGTTGGTCATTTTCCGTTAAACATGCCCAGTTACCGATGTCATCTATAGATTCTATACGTTTTGTTGCGGGGCGTTGTTTTAACAGAACATTCATTAAACAATCGACATGATGCCACGATTTCATTTGTTGCCCTTCTCCATATGGACTAGCTACGAGTTTTGCAATGCGCAAATCACCGCTCACACAATTATTTTTGCAACCTTTGCAAGTCGCACGAGATCCTTTGGCTCTATCTACATAAAAAGGTGTAAAATCAGCCATTCTTCCTACGTAGTTTTACCTATCCAAGTAGGTGTATAAATCATAACCATTCAGACTACGTACGTAGGTATTACGTAAAAAGGAGAAATAATATTTTACACTGTTAACAATATAGTTCAAAACTTTAAAATTTCATACATATAAAAAAAGTAATATTATTTCGTAAGTTACACTAATAAACAGAGATCCCATGTCAAAGAATTTGTAGCACTTCACACTCACGTCACAACACAAAGCATAGACTCGACCAGACCACAGAACATAATACTGCACAGACTATTATGAACATATGTTTTAATTTTCAAACATAAGAATTCCTATTGCGAAGTCAAATTTAATGTCACATTAATACATCATAGCGTTTTGTTATTAAAATTAAAGGAACACGAAATAAAATTTCTTACTGAATTTATTTACTTCATATTCCGTTTCTTGCCCAATAGCATACCTACATATATAGTTATATTTACAATTTATTCCTCACGAATCCTTAGGTAGATTCATCTACGAGATTTTATAAATACAATGTAATTTTCACATATTACAAAATCGAATCGACCCACATTATTATTGAATTTGACGCAATGGTGAAACGCGCATGCGCGTCATGACCACGACTCAGTTTGCCATATACCGTCTCGCGGCACGAAATTTTTTTTAATATTTTGATATAAAAATTTATATTTGAAATACTTTAATTTTTTTATTATATTCAAATATTATATTCCCATAGAAATAACCACATTTTAAAATTATATAATACAGTACATATTCATAATTATGAACTCTTTTATTTACAGCTTCATCTTGCCACCAAGAATTCAACAGTGATGGATCTAAGCATGGCACCCTTACTTCACCGCACTATCCTCTACCTTATCCACCGAATACACACTGCCACTACGAATTCTTCGGTAGAGGGAAGGAGCGCATTAGATTAATATTTCAGGATTTTTTTCTGCATAAACCAGCAGATGGGTCCTTGGAGTAAGTATGCTTACAATACATTCACATAGTACCTATCTTTATTTTGCAAACAATAATAAACTTTAAAACTTGAGATTTCGGCGCGGTTCGATGAGGTATATTTCTCAACAGTGTTTTTTGATCAACCGAACGATACTTTATTTAACTATTATTTAACCTAAAAAAGTATTACAGTATAAATGGCTTATTAATGCCTAGTTCAGTAAAATCTAACATGTCGATAAATAAAAAAAAAGTAGTCTGGAGCTATATGCGTATTTTTTTCCTGTCACTTAATAATCTCTTAATAAACACACGCATCAATAAAATGTAAGTGGTCGCCGTTGGTTGTCTATAACAATAGGGTTGTCACAGACACGTTGCGGGTAGTAGAGGATTTGTTGAACCCACTTGGTAACTGGTTTTTCAACACTTATTTACAGAGCACGATGGTAGTTAGTCGAAAAAGTACGGCGTTAAACTTGGTAGTACAGACCTTAAGCATGGTAGTACAGATTTTAAGTAGGGGCTTATTAATCAAAAAAGGAAATCTTTAAGGTTTAGCCTTAAACATAAACCTCTGATTGTAGTGCACAACTGACGAGGCAATGGATTATATTCCTTCTTATATAAGTCGCCTAGTTCTGTAATAATCAACTTGATTCCAACGATATCTACATAATAGGACTTTTTTACCTAACTGGCCATCCTCCCGTCTATAGCTAACTATAATTTTTTTTTAAGTCAATAATTTACAAAAGTAGTTTGAGCTATTTACATTCCGTAATTTTATTTTCATTACAGATGTACCCACGTAGACTCGTTACAAGCTTTTGTCAACGTGGATGGAAGACTGGAAAATATAGCCACATTCTGTGGTACCACGCTACCCAAACCGATTATGTCAAACGGGCCGAAATTGATGCTTGAATTTCGAGGGACACAGGCTTCGAGACACTCAAGAGGATTTAAAATATCATACTCCTTTGTAGAAGGTTGGTTCAAAATTTAAATACTGTATGCTAATTCATAATTTGTCTGTAATTTCGGAAAATAGTGATATTATTTGCGAGAAAATATAAACGTCGGTATTCCAAAAATTCCAGGATGATAACTGGATATTGCAAGCCATCCCTGATGTTATTAAGAAATCTTTAGGTTCAAATGTCATTTTTCATTACATTTAAACCATTGTACTGAAGATATAACTAATTAAGTAATTAAGAATTATTATTTGGTTATATTTTATAATTAGTAACCTAATATATTTTCCCGTTCCAGATTTTGGAATTACAACCGGGAGACAGCTAAAGGAGTTTCCATGCGCTTTCGTCTACAATAGCAGTGAAGCGCGAAATGGGACGTTCGCATCGCCCAATTCCCCGGGCCCGTACCCCCGTGACACCGAGTGCTCTTACTTCTTCCACGGAGGCCAGACCGAGAAAGTGCATCTGCACTTCACCAACTTTGATGTTGAAGGAGTTTTGCCGTTAGTATCTACTTATCGAAAAGTGAACAAAAGCACAATATTGATTTTAAGTGACCGCCTAAGTTAACCATCTGCGGGTGAGGTCGTAAGTTGGATGGCTGAATGCTATTAGTAAAACTTAGCACTTGTATATTTGGGAAGACACAATAATTAAATTAGTATTAATTTACTTTGCAACAACCTGCAAGCCCAATGTATCATGGTATATACTTCTATACATGCATAGGACCTCCCTCCCTCCCACAAAGGAAAAACATGCATTTATGAGAAATAAAAGTATGTACCAACATACATACCATCACCAACGCCCCGTTTGTTTTTACCCCTAAACGGATCATCATCAGGGTGAGTAGACTCTATGAGTGTTAACCGCAAAGTAAGCGCCTGCTACCGAGTATGCCTGATTCTATCAACACGATAGGCCATCAGTTTGGATGCTTTTTGATTGGCTAGTAACTATCGTGGTGAGCTGCAGTTTAAACCTTCTCAATTACGAAGAACGAGTACTGCGCTGCAGTGAGCCTCACAACGACATGGGACCAACTAGCCATAGTTTCCTAACGACCGTATATATATCACAAACAAATATTAGTAATATCTATTACAAACAGAACTTTTGCTGCATGTTCGTCTAATCAGTCACAAAGCGTTGATAATACTCCTTGTTTGCTGCATTAGAAAGTTCAGCCATTATTATTATTATAACGCTGAATGATTCGTGAGTGTTTGAATGTTGCTGAACGTATAATGATCTACTTATCTCGCAGTTGGTCGGATTCGTCCGATTACTTTCTATTCGAAGTTTTTTCTCAATAAACGACCGCAACACGAGCGCTTTGCGCCTCCAGTGACGGAGAGTGAGCAACTCACTATATTTCAGTAATATGAATTCTTGTTAATATTGCAATATTTGGTTGTATTTGTATCGCAATGGAATTGCTTGACAGGTCATTATTCCCGTCTAACCACTATCAGTGTAATGGTTAGCCAGATGCGTTCTATACGACAGTTCGTATGGAACGCATCTGGCTTGTTTATAATTTAAGTGAAAAGTCTAGCTATACGCGTATATACTTGAGCAATCTGTACCTAATTTGAGGTGGTGCCGATGTAAAAAAAAATCAGTTATATTTTTTTATTTTATTTGTCTTATGTTTGGACTGTCCATTTCTACATTATTTTTAAGTCTAAAATCTCTTTAGGTTTATCGGAGTAGCATGGAGATAAAGATATTATATTCCACTTTAAAATTTACCTTGCATATCGGTTTCGTAACAAAATGAATTTCATATATTTCAGGTGCGAAGCAGTTTCAGGAAGTGATTACGTAGAGTTTTCTAACTATATGACTGAAGACAATAGATACGGTAGATATTGCGGTCAGATGAAGGAGTTCCATGTGGAATCCGAGAGGAACTTCTTCAAAGTCACGTTCAGGTCTAACGACAGGCTGGATGGGATCGGCTTCAAGGCGATGTACCAGTTCCTGGAGGCCACGGACGAATATCGAGCTCCTGTGTTTGATAAAGCTTCTGATTCTTTGCGTGAGTATTTTCAGTATATTATATCACTCCAAGCTACGATTATTCTGCAATTGGGTTCGCGTATCGTTTCAAAATAACTGGACTACCTACTGGCCACACAATGGGTGGACACAATGATGGTGACGTGCAAGGTAACAGATTTAACTACCATAAAAGATATTGAGTATGCCAGTTTCCTTAAAATATTTACTTACATCGAAACGATTGTTGATTATTTTGGAATAATCTTATAAGTTCGAAAATTTGAAGGTACGTACAGATCTCAATGTTGCAAACGGACAACTGCAAAATGTGTACGAAATATAATCTATGCTAATAATAAAATTCTGACTGATCGCTTTCAGTACATGAAATATGAATGATATATGAGCAAAAACATTATTACGAGCCTTTATTGACACAATAGAACCCAAACAATAGTTTTTAGAATTTTTGTTTGTTTGTCTGTGCGTTTGTTCCCGCTAATCTCAGAAACGGCTTGACCGATTTCGTTCTGGTTTTCACTAATGTATTACGGTGAGCATCACTTGATACTTAAAGTTTGTCTCATTGCAATCAGTCCATAAATAAAAAAGTTATGAATTGATATATGTATTTCCAATTTACAGAACGAGAAAAACGCAGAACCATGCAGATGCTATCTTTATGCGTAAGGTAGTGTTTCCGAAGCGAAGTGAGGGCATCTGCTAGTATGTAAATAAAAATAAAATCAATAAACCTCAAGTATCTTTCTACAAGTACAAATATCTCAAGTACACCGTCAAGTCATCGATTATGTGAAAGCTAAATGTTATTATGTAAAGGAAAAAAAAAATATAGGTATTTTCTCCATTTTCAGGTTTCCTGGGATGTTTGCTCCTGACCTCTGTCGCCGCGACGCAGCTGCATCGCCTGCTATATCATTAAATGAAGTGATACTAGACTAATGATGACTAATAATAAAATTATCCTGTACATTTTGTACTATAGTTTGTGCCATACCTTGTATTGTAATTAAAACGTAGATACTTACGCGATATTTTCTATAAAATTATATTTATCTTAAGTTTTCCTCCTTATCGACTAAAGCAATACAACACAATAAAATTTATTCACGCGGGCACGTCGTAATTTAAATTAATAAATAAAACTACATATTTAAATTTATTATTTTTCTTTTATTTCTTCTCGTAATTGATGGATGATGATTTTTAAAGCCTATGCGACTAAATGTGAAGTATCTGTAGAAACTCAGGTTAGCATCGTACCGGCATAGGATGAAATGGGAGGTGGAAATAAATGTTGCCATAAATTGACATGGAAGGAAACTACCGTTTCATTTTTTAACTATGTGATAATGTTGTAACCATGAGTTACATTGCAGTAAAGTAATCACCCAGCAGTACCTACTGGTACTAGTATGATAGTTTTAGTAGCTACAGACACAATGGTAAAAATATCAATATTATTATAGAGTCATTAATATTATCACAGGTATCATTATCTTTTCGTAAAGCCTGCCTATCTGCTTGAGTCAGCCGCCAAACGACTTTTCGTGTTCCGGCTGGGGGCTAAAATACCAACGAATTGAGAAACTCGTCCTTTTTTGGAATCGGTTAATAATAACATCCTTCTTCATCAACTTAGGTAGCTCCATCGACCCCGTCCTTTTAAAACGCAATCGTGAAATGATTTTGACTTGCACTTCTTATGGCGTGTCATGACTATGGAATGTCCTTTCACGATTTGCCGAATGTCGCATGAATCTTAAACGGACGATAAAAACTGCACAGTACGAATTTTGGTGAGGTACTTACATATAATTTTCTTAATTGCGGAGTTTTCCCATGAGTAAGTTCATCACTTTTCCCAAGGTTCCACAAGAGCTTCTAGTTAAGGTATAAAGAAATGTGACAAGTATGTCATATTTTAATTTATGCTGATTACATTTGTATGATAATTTTTTTTTACTACACAATTTTGAATGAGCTTACATGAAAAAAGTTGATCTTGTTATTTTGGTAGTCTTAAATCGCGTGTTGTTAAATGTGTTTATATATATATATATAGATATATATAATATTATTACTGGTATTGTTATCTTTCGGTGAATCCTGACTGGCTAGCTACCACCCTCCTGCTTGAGTCAGCCGCCAAACGACTCGTCGTGTTCCGGCTGGGGGCTTGAGAGCCAGTACTATCTTAGCCAGTTTCTTTCTTACCTTCTTCTCATTTTCTAGACGACAACGCATCAGCGATACCTTCGGTCTTCCATGGGCGACGGTGACCATTAGGTGGCTCATCTGCTCGTTTGTCGGCTATTTATATAATAAAATATTCAAAGTAACACTTCTCACCAAGCCCGCGAAATTTCTCTGCTGACACTACAATCTACATGCAATTAAGTGAAATAATTAGGTATATTTTATGTATATGAAATGCTACCATTTTAGATATCTCAAATAAAAAGAAAAAATAAACTAATATGTCCAGGAGAAGTGATACATTCAAAAATAATATTTATAGGTTATTAAACCATTAAAAAAATCGGAGGGTAATGTAAAATTAACAGTTATGGTTATTTAATGAAGGTGAGTATCTATCTCTCTTATCTCTTGATAATAATAATCTTTTATGTTAAGTAGTTTAATAATATTAAAATAAATATGAATTTTATTTTCTTACGCACTAGTCTCCAGCAGCGGCGTGCACAAGATTATGATACTGGGTATGCGGCGGAGTACTCGGTCACAAAAGCTTTTTCTTTTATAGATTTTTAGCATAGCCACAGCCACGCGACGAATCTCTAAGTCGGAAACCATG
>DWPT01005649.1:0-12065 GCA_018251895.1 Agathymus mariae mariae
AAGTTTGTCTTATTGCAATCCGTCCATAAATAAAAAAGTTATGAATTAATATAAGTATTACTAATTCACAGAATGAGAAAACCCCAAAAAAATGCAGAAGCTATTTTTAACCTTAAGGTGGTTTTTCCGAGGCGAAGCGAGGGCATTTGCTAGTTTAAAATAAGTTCATAGTAGGAATTGAAAAAAAGTTGTCTGTGGCTACTAACAAGACAAGCATATGATTGAAATGCTCCAATTCAGATATTTTACTAAATCTTAAGGAAAAATTAAGTCTCAGTCTCATCCTCATGAATAAACAACATAAATATGTAGGTATGTAAAATTGAGAAGAAAATTCTGCCGTTTAACAAATTTATAGCAGTTATTAACATTGCGACGTTGGAGGTAAAAGAAAGTATGTAAAGTTACAGTTCGATGCAATTGGAACTGATTTAAAACCTTCATCCATTCGGCCATATGGTTAGCTGTAAAAAATAATAAACAAAATACGCCATTATTTCGGTGGAATGGATGATATCGAAGGTTGCTAAATTTGATTAAATTATTAGACACAGATCACTGTGTTCAGTCGTGAGAACGGAACCCAACATTGTTAGAACTGAATTAAAAAACAAACTGTGTAACAAAATTGAAATTATTTCCCAAAAATACGGCTGTTCAAATAAACTACCTACAAAAAATATCTGAGTTTAAATTTATTTTTTATATAGATTAATTTGATTAATAAATAAACAAACAAAGATGAATTCTAAAATGTATACATTTGTTTAATATTTCTTTATTATCATCTAACAACAATGCACGGTATACATCAAAAATACTGTACAATACAACTGTTGTAGATAGATTATGCTACTTTAAAAAATCAAATTTATTCAATTTTCAAGACTTATCACATCGCCCAAAAACTACCGCAGTCGAGACGTTACTTGTCAACCAAATTGACCATTATAGTCACAGTGCGATACCTACCGCGCTACCGACAGCTGACTACCGATAGGTAGCGTGATTGTCGCGGGCTTGCGTTCACAATAATATTGGGATTTTTATGCAAACATTCTAATCGTCGTCTCTAGTGATCTTGTTAATTATTATTCTGCCATCTCAGTTTTCACTTAAATTGCATATGGTTGATTTATTGCAAAAATATACTATCATGTCATATTTAGTTTATGTCACGTTTAGTTTATGATTAAAAAATGATTTTTTATCTTCTTACTATGTCGTTCTTAGCCCCAACTTAACTGGGACCCGTTTAAGCCGTGCCGCAACCGAGTATCTTAATCAACACAAGATTTATTAATTCATGAACTCACCTTGTATAGCGCCGGCCCAACAGAGCCAGAAAAGTGCCCATTTGGCAGTGCGGAAGCGTTGCAGCCACCTAGGACGCAGCACTCCCCAGCCGCAGCGAAGAGCGCGGGGCTCCACAGGCCGCCCCTGCGAGTCGACCTCGGCCTCAGATTCATGCTGCAAAAAAAATGTTTTATTTATCGTTATATTATTTTTCATGTTATTTACACATCTCAACCTCCCCTAAAATTTTCCTTTACCTTGACATATCTGGATGAGATCGCTTCATACTAATAAGCCAGCACGTTGTATGTGTCACGTAAGTTTGTAAATAATGTTTCTGTATCATATCGTTTGCACCTGTTAGCCCAGTTGGTAGTGACCCAGCCTGTCGAGCGAGGGGTCTCAGGTTCGATTCCAGGCCGGGGCAACCATTAATGTGACAGAATCATCATGTTTTTTCTCGAGTCATAGGTGTTTGTAATGTCATATTTGTGTATGTCCTTGTCTCCCGCAATAGAGGGAATCCTAGTGTGGGGGTGTGAGTGTGTAAACATTTATTTATTTATTTAGTTAAATATATGGATTTGTATTGTATTGTACCAAATACAAACCATCGGAGGCCATATAGCCACTGCAGCCCAAGAAGTTACATAGATTATTATAACAATCAACAACTTCTAACAAAACTATTATGCTTTCTTACGTAGAAGCAGGAGTGCTACTTCTGAGAATCCTACTTAGAACTGAGTTGGAACGCCATATTTGTAAGTGACGCCAGGAGTGTTCATTGCCATTGACCAGCATGGAAATTGTTGAATAAGTAATCAACCGCGGTGAAACGCGGTATAAGGGGTTTGTGAATCAGAATTTAATGATACAACCATAACACAGAGATTTTGGACACCAGCAGATTTTGACCTGTGTTAAGGTTTTTTTAGTTTTACAACAAATGATAAGATTTATAAAATATAGTAGTTCCGAAATAGTTCATCAGCAGTCGAGCCGTTTTAGAATTTAACCACCTGCGAATACACTCTAAAAGAGCAATGTTCTGTGATTGTCTCTAAGAGAAATAAAAAAATTATTAAATTAACGATTCCTCTCGCAAGTACACAGTTCCTTCGACCCACGCAAATTGCAACAATTTTGTAAATAACCCGCTCCAAACCGCTATATATGTACCTACACGTACAACGACAGACGACCGACAGACGTTTAACCTAACCAGTAGAGCACCGGAACTAGTAATTTCGTTACGATATTAATTAAGATTTAATGCGCGCCGTGCGCTCCGTATCAGTCGTCTTTCAATAGGGTTAGCCCACTTGTTGGTCTCGAAAATATTACTATTACATAAATTTAACTTAACTTAATTTAATTTGAATAGGATAATAATGGGTAGATGTGTAATATGTAGCCAAAAGTGCGTTCTGTCACTGTGAGTAGGAAAAAAATCTCCTAGGGAGTTTCTTGCCGCTTCTTTAACCGGGACCATTCACGCTCCATAACATAAACCATGCAAATTTATGTTCTAATTCCTCTGCTCCGATGACGTACCGGTAACTGAATAATAAGACCAAGTCCTAACACTGCTCGAGTTGAGTTGAGCAAATTATACCACATTACCCGAATCGACGGTGAATTGGATTTCATAAAAAGTTACTAGTGCATCTACTGTTATATTTTTTTTATGTTCATAGCCGACAAAAGAGTAAGTACTGGCTCGCAAGCCCCCAAGCAAGCAAGTCGTTTGGCGGCTGACTCAAGCATGAGGGTGGTAGCTAGCCAGGCTTCACGAAAGATAATAATACTAGGAGTAATATTGATAATGTAATTTTGACGCGAAGCCCTACCACTAAGCACGCTGGCTTCGGTCGCCTCTTACGACACCCTGTTCTGCTAGCATGTGATTAGAGAGAGTATTCTAGGCCGCCGAAATACGGACAAAATTCTTTGCAATTTCGTCATTTTTTAAAACTTCTTTCCCTTTACTAACCCCATCCGTGCAAATAAAATATGAGATTGACTGATGTCAAAGAACCTAACAACTAAATAACAGGAAGCAATATTATATGTTCTGTATCAAGGGATAATTAACATGTGGGCGGGCCTTAAATCAATGTCGGGACATACCGGATTGCGGTGGGCTGGTCGAATAAGAAGGATACCACATTTATAAATTGAAAAAATCTTTTTGATTGTTAATTAAACCTTCCTCGAGCCGTCATCTTACGTCATAATGTATAGGAATAGTTTAATATTTTATGGCTGATTGAATTACTGTTGTTATATTTTCGCCCATCATCAATCATTTTAATTTTTACATCTGATAAACTAGCTGGATAGATTCCGATGCATTTAGAACTTTGGAACGGTAAGTTGTTTTTTTTTTGTTATTTCTTTTTAAATTGAGTCCTACTGCTCTAGGAACCTAAACAGAAGAAAAGGTAAATAGCAGTAAAAATTCACTCGATGACGGCCCGGCACATGGATTTCGGAATTTCGTGTAAACGCATCAACGTTGGGAAAGGAAACCTAGATACAACAAAGACTGGACAGATGGTTCACTAAAGTTATGGTTATTGAAAATGTATGATGTAGCTCAAAGACTGTACATATCGTTAGCGACCGTATCAACGTATCCAAATCGAGATACAAGCATTCATCCATTAGTAGATCACAAAGCGCAGGATATCAGCTGTTGAACGCGTTGTATTGATAGCCGTGCCCATTGTGCTTCCATTACGGGCGTTGCCTGCATCAAGGAGCGGCTGGCCATTCAAGTCATTGAACGTCGCTCCACCATTCAACGCACGAGAACGTGCCTCGCCGATGCTCCCGGAGATTTGTCGCTTTACCGCCAGCGAACTGACCCGCTTTGGTTCTTTTGATCTTGACGCTTTCATAGAATTTCTAAAAGCGTTGTAGCGATGTTGATGCTGTGATGATTTGATCGTCTGTTGAGCTCGGGTTTGAATTCTAAACGTAACCGTAACTTCTCACCACTGTATGGATTGTTCAATCACTTGGGTGAACGATAACATCGGGAGGAAACATGAATGTTTGAGAGTTTTCTATACTTTTTTAAAAGTGCGTGAAGACTACCAATATGCAATTGGCCAGCGTGGTGGCTTACGGCTTTTTCTTTTAACACGGCAAGACAAGTAATGAGCCCAGTAGTGGGACATTCGTGGATTATGGAGATAAGTGAGTTGCAAGTTGAAAATCTCACAACCATTGCAACTGTTCCGTGTTCCTGTTGCCTGCATGGATTCCTTCGTGTATAATTAGATATTATATTTATATATTACTGGTTACTTATTTATTAAAGTCTGACACTGTTTTAACATGATCAGACAAAATTACTTAAATTTAACTACCAGTTAACCGTTTAAGATAAACACCACTTGAGTTTTTCTTCTGGCAATTTGAATTCCAGCAATAAATGAATTAAATTGAAAAAAATTGATTACAAATAATAAGAAATCTAGATAGGTATTTATGAAGAAAATGATCGGCGGCCGTGTAGTGTTACGGAAGTATTGTCAGGATTAGTACAATTCGTCTTTATTTTTGAAAGTTTTTAATGATATATATATTTTTTTTATGGTAGTAGCCGACAAACGAGCAGACGAGCCACCTGATGGTAACTGGTCACCGTCGCCCATGGACATCAGCAAGACCAACACCATCACTGATGCGATGTCGGTCAGAAAATGAGAAGAAGGTAAGATTGAAAGTACTGGCTCTCAAGCCCCAATTAACTAATTAAATGAATTATTAATTCTCTCAATGAATTACTAAATTACTTAATTATTAAAAAAAAAATGTTAACTACTTATTTTATGACAGTAATAAAATTAACATTTTTTTGATAAGGTTCCGCAACATAATTTAATTAAAATGTAAAATTTTCTTTATTATGACAATCGGATTTGGTTAATTTAATGAAGTTTTATCCATGTATAATGTAAATCCACGTCTCTATAAGAGTATATATACATTGAACAAAAATATTTGATGACTAAGTCAGAAACTGACTACACTGCTGCTGAGCGCGAGTTCCGAACACAGAAATGCTTATAGTGGCTACTGTAACGGGTTCGATCCCGGTAGTGACAAATAAAAGATGAACGTTTATCCAAGATATAAAAAAGGGGTGGCTATATAAATGTAGTTATTATACAAAAGGGTTTCGTTATATACATATTTTTACGTGTAAATCAGTCTTGAAATACATAATCAGCCTTCGACTTGAAGGTAACCAAACAGACTAAATATTACCAGTGGCATTTCAGCGTGGTTCAATGGTGCGGCGTCTTTGACCGATAATCACAAAGTAGCCATTAAGGAATTGGGATTATTTTTGTCTACTTTGAATTATACTTAGTCACTCCATTTATTTAGGTTCACTATGAATAAAAATATAGCTAATTATGTAAATAGGGTTGCCAACATTGTGCAAAAATATATTATAATAATATATTATACTACATAACATGAATAGACGCTTAAGACGGCTGATAACTTATTGGCTCGACGTGTAACCTAGTGCCGAAATTAAAAAAACGGTTCAGTGCTTTATCAAAAAAAATTGTTACGATATTTTTGAGATGGTCTATAAACACGATTCCTCAGGTTGGGTACTGACTGCAACACCACTGTGATCACTTTAGGTTTGCGAGGAAAAATTCGCGATCTATATTCAACCGCAACCCTGGTTTTAATAATTCAAGCTGTACCTTCGGAGGATTTGGGGTACATAATATTGAAAGTCATAGCTGATCACCAGCACCAGTACATTCTAAGGTTGGTATATTTTTATCAATGTCACTAGCTCTGAGTTGAAAGTCAGAAAACTTGTCGTATAATATATAATGGCTATGCGGCTTAAATGTTTTTTAATAAAAAATGTATTTTAGTACATACTTTAATAAAATTAGCATCTAGTACTTTTTCAAGGTAGAAATCTCAAACATGATGAAATGTCCTTAAGACGCATATAAATGAATACAGTATAATATATAAAAATATAGTAATAATAATGAATACACTATAAAAAATATATAGATCACTACTTCATGATATGTGAAAAACTGAAAAATACCATATTTAGACTCCACTTCCAAATCCAAAAGAATTCCGAATTCAAAACATTTTAAGTTCACGGAGCACGGTTGAATTCGAGAATGATAAATTTGAAAAATGTCCGTTGCAATATGCTCACGTATTGTTATCGTGAAAAGTTAGCGTTCAGGAGCGACGCTGAGTTGGGCGTGTCGGACAACCCCACGCGGGAAACTGAACTGAGGGCTCGAATATCCCGCAACAGTATATAAACAACGGGAGCACAGTATACTCTCGAAATTCAGATCGTTCTTAATGGATTTTGAATTACTTTTGTTGAGGTTAAAAGTTTCATAATTTTTCGGGGAATAAGTTAACCTACATTATATTTAAAAATATTTTGTAACAACCTGTAGTCTGATTAAGGATTACATTAAAATCATATTTTTTTCTACCTTACAATGCAATTATGTCGTTGATGGTTTGAGACTTATGACTACTGTCACACACACACACACACACACACACATATCTTATATACTTCATTATACTTTGAGCGGCTAAATAAATGATCATAAAACAATTAAGAAAATTTTTGTAGGACCTAAAGTAAATTCAGTTGTTCATATATTCTTAAATATATATATATATTTCCTTTTTATACATATTTATTTATTTTTTATAGTTGTTGATAAAGTCATTATAAACTTGGTAAGCTTTCTTTAAGAACCACGCTCTTGAATTTGTCTTTTTTTTTCCGAGTAAATTCAATAGTTCCAGGTAAGTTTATTTAATAATTTAAGAACGGAGGTGTGAATGTGTGAAAGTTTAATGTAACATTTTAAAATAATTAATACTTCTTGCAACTCGAAACACTATCTTACTATCCTAACTTATAATAAATTGGTAACATAAAAATGGAAAGGCTACAAATAAGTAGAAAATACTCAACAAAATTGATATTGGCGTTATACCTATTATTATTATATTATTATATATATATACGTTATACCTATTAACATGTGTTAACCAACTAAGTACCTAAATTTCATGGCAGATTTGTTCTCTCACACTGTTAATACCAATACTGGTAATACGTACATTTACAAAATTAATAAAATCTCATAATATATATACATACATTCAGTAATGTGCCATGTTATTAACATGTAGAAATAAAGTTCATTAATATTCCGAACTCTAGTCGGAGTACTGTACTGAAACTTTTCACCGTCCTAACTTTGAAATGAATACTCTGTTTTTAATCTGTATTCTGCGCGCGGCAATGTGCACGTGCGGGTACTTGACGCGACTATAATTTGCTTTTGGAACGAAATTAAAAGCGCGCCATATTTATGGCTTTTGGTAGGAAAGTCGGGCGAAGGAAATTGTCACTATTAGCAGTTTGTTATATAAATATTTTAAACTTTATCAATACGTGGTGAGTGGTAACGAGGACCTTGTTGGTTATTGTTCAGTAAAAATGCTAAGCAAAATCACTATATAGAACTACTCGCATTCGCCACTTAGCTACTGAACTATACTTGGACAATACTAATATTATACCGGCAGTCGGCCATCATCCCTTCGCGAGCACCGCAAGTCGATGGTCTGGAAGCCGTCGTCCAGGCCTTCGAACGCCTTGTTCACGCACCCGCCGTCCGCCGCCATCTTGAGCTGCAACGAAATACAGTTGATTAAAATAGATCAAGGAATTTTGTATTGGTATTTAAAAATATATTTTCATCGATATAGTCTCATCAAACTTGAAAATAGTACAGGTCCTGTTAAATATATTAATAAATATCTGTGGGCAATCAACCTCTCACATGCGTTTCTATCCCACAGACGACTAATACTTAAAATTAACTTTGAGTAACTACTATTCTCTTACCAAGTTAAGAAATGCATTTTGATTTTGGAAAAATCACTAACGTACGAATTAATAACAAAGAAATAAAAAAAAATTAACGTACCTACCTACTTTTGCTCTCTGCTGGCATTATGCACAGCTCAACTTAAATAATGAAAAAAAAAAAAATAGTGCAATTAATATAATAGTTACTCTTATATTATCGTGCCTAGTGTCACTGTAAATCTATACTAATGTTATAAAGAGAGAGTACGAATTTTGTAACTTGCGTGTATGTGAAGGGTGATCCCCGGAACCACGGCGACCATTTCAAAAGTTGTTTTACAATTTGAAAGGCACATTATTCCGTGGACATAAGTTATAACAACAAACGAATGCTCTATCTGTGGGTGCTAATACTGTGTCAGCGCAATATCTTCTAAATTATTATAGCGGTTGAATCTTAGGACAATATGTTCATTATTAAACGCCACGAAAAGAATTACAAATATACGTACTTCTAATATTAAATCTTAAGACTACTCTAATTATAATAATTATATCACAGTTCCACTTCACGGGCCTGCTGGAGGGAATGGCTGAATAAATAGTGACCCTGTACAAACTTTTCAAAAATATTGTGTTACTTATAATATTATTGTGTGCACAAAATAAATAAGCGAATATAATTATTTAATTTTATTAATTTGCTTCAACCCCACTGCAGGAAACCAGTCTCCTTACAATCGAGGAGGCCTCCGTCGTACTCCAGCTGGCTGCTTTAGTGAGGCTCGGTAAGAGATGAATGGCAACCAAATTGTCAGAAGTATTATACCGCCCGAACGGCTTCCATGTGGATTAACGACTGCTTTTTCACGTTATCGACCAGAACCGACGGCTTGACGTGTCCTCCGAAGCACGGAAGCGATGAAGAAACGTTGCCACTAGCGATCACCTACATTACCACCGACCGTACACGCAGTTGTTCAATTCGAACGACCCAAGCCGCGGGTCCGTAATAATGATATGTATTAATTATTTATGTAATTATAATACACCGTGCTTGTCGGTCGTTATACACAAATAATATTCGTAGACAACACATCGATTATAGGATTTAATTAATTATCACTAACTCATATGTTAACTAATCTATTATTTCACCTCAAAAAGTCAAATGTTGTGATTTTGTAACACAAGTAATACTCAGTAGTCTCAAACGCAGAAGAAATAAATTATTTTAAATTTAGCAAGGTACAAAGACTTACGCCATCACTTAAGAAAAACTATTGAATTATCTTTATATATATATATATTTCTTGTGTACGTGTGTATGTCATTGAACTCCTAAACGACTGGACCGATTTTGATGAATTTTTTTGTGTGTGTTCAAGTTTCAGAATGGTTTAAATTCACAATTTGGTCTACTGGAAAAAGTTATGTGTGTGTTTATAGACCTAATTCTTCATTACTCGACCCCGTCTTTCGAATTACATCGTCGTCTTTGGAAAACATAGTTTTATGTCTTAAAAAGGGCGTCTCTGTTGACACAACTCAATTTTAGGTACTCAAAGAGGAGTATTTTATATAACGTCGTCCAACCATTACACGGTTAGACCTAACTAGCAATTATAATTACATTTAACTATCGAAAGGTAACTCATATGAAATAGTAAAAAAAAATATTGTATATAGTTTTAATAAATGTATTTCTTAAACTACATATTGTTATGATTTCTTAGTAAAATATAATTAATCGTACTCTATTTTGTTGGCTATTAGATAATTACGATTTATTAACAAAATACGTATAACTAATTTCATGTTTTATTTATTTTTGGGGAAACACAATCTTAGTGCGCTGAATAAATGATGGACAAGAAATTGTCAAGACGTTAACAATGAAACTAATACCTAAATATTTAATTTAACATAACATGTAATTCACCATTCAAGGATATTGAAGTTATGTGACAAGTTTCTGTATATTTTCAATTTGGTTAGTGTATTGTAAGAAATATATATAAGTGTGTAAGTTAGCGAGTCTTTACCGTGCTCAATAAGCTCGTTGTGTTTTAGATCAATCTCTATTTATCCCTACACTAGTGTCCCATCCCGACTACTTTTGTTTTGACAACAATTTATCTTTAAACTGATAAAATAATTATTCAGATAGGTATCATGACTCACAAAATTTGAACTCTCTCTGTAAAAGATAAGTGTAGATAAATAAAATACTAATGAGGCCAGAAAGACTGTTTTAAATGTAAACCAACTATTAAAATTTGGTTATATTCCTATTAATACCAAATTCCACAACTGAATGTATGCCCACAAAAGATACCAACACACACACTACGGTGCAAAGTCGTACTGCCAAGTACAAGTACAAGTACTTATTCGTACACGACAAATTGGCAGACTGGTAATTACTTAAGTACCTTATAAAGATAATTTCAACGTTATCAAACACGTTATACACTCTGAAACGTGATTGATACGCGCTAAATTAAATACACAGTTGGCATGTGAACGACAACGAGTTAAAAGTTAAATTAATGAATAAGTTTACAGTTATAATGTTGTTTTATGACCTAGTTAAAAATCGCCCAACAGTGCCCAACAGTCGTCGGGTTTCAGACGTCGTTGTGTTACGTCGCTTCGGGCCTCGGTTGGTAAATGTCATAATGCAGATTGATAGCAGTTTGTAAGTAGAACAATATTCGTACGACAGTACCGTTTCCACGGGCATTGTGAGAACAGAGAACACAAAGTCGCCGCCTTTCTATTTAATGAGTGACGTCACGGCCACGTTCCGTGTCACTGAACAAACCTTTCAAAATGGATGCAAAACCATCACTGCGGGTCACTGACCGGTTTTGTACCTCATTATCATTAATACAATACATTTGTTGATACAACTAAGTATGCATGTAACTTTTTAAATTGTGAAAGAATCAAAGATGACCGGAAGAAATGTTATTTATTAATTAATATAAAATATTAAACTATGTTCATTGCTATAAATAAACAACCAAAATTACTGGTTTAACACGTTCCAAAGATTGAATTTGCATTGAACGCCAAACGCAGCTTTAAAGTTTCTCACAACATTGCACGGAAGGGCGAAATTAATAAAATAAATGAAAATTAAGCAGGACATTTTGCCTGAAAACAGAATACGTAGAAACGACAAGCAGGACAGAACATGAGAAGAAAGATAAGTATCGATACCATATACGCACGCAAACGCTGACAGCAAAACACTGCAATTCGGAATTTGCACTGAAATGTCAACCTTTGTGGAATCCGGAAGAACGGTAGAGCGTAACAAGTCTACTTGTTTGATAGCGGTCTAACCATTTACATACAAATTTATTTCAACTCAATACTTCGTAGTGTTAATAATGAAACTTTGTCTACAATTTATCAACGATTTATTTGGCCGTTTTGAGGTGGCCTGGAATACTCCCCCAATCCCATGCTGGCAGAACAGGGTGTCGTAAGAGGCGACGGAAGTCAGCCTGCTTGGTGGTAGGGCTTCGCGTAAGGATTATATTATAAATATTATTTTTAAGTCATTAATATGATTAATGGTATTATTATCTTTCCGTAAAGCTTGTTTGGCTAGCTATCACTCTCCTGCTTGAGTCAGCCGCCAAACAACTCGTCGTGTTTCGACTGGGGGCTTGACAGCTAGTACTTTCTTTCTTAACTTCTCATTTTTTTGATTCGACCACAAATAAGTCCTAAAGTCACATCTCCTATCTCACTTTCCCACTACCGACCCATTTCAATCTTACCTTTTCTATCCAAAGTTTTTGAGCACATTGTTCACGGCCAACTAGCT
>DWPT01005650.1:0-12064 GCA_018251895.1 Agathymus mariae mariae
ATAATATTTTTTTCATATATCATTCAGGTACAGAAAGCGATCAGTTAGTATTTTATTATTAGTATAGATAAAAGGTCAAAAGAAAGTGAAACCATTTGTGAATAAAGTTTGATCTCTTTTTTGTAACTATTACAATAAATGACTACGTGTTTAAATCTTAGAATATGGATAACGGACCCCTAAACGATAATATGGGTTAACACGAAATTTATGAAATTGTTTATTCGTATACGTAACAATATTTTATTCTTAAAGTAAGGCATTTGGTTTCTAGAAGCAAAGCTACGACGGATAACTTGTTTGGAAATAATAGTACTGATAATTTAATTTTCTATTTTCTATGGAGATTTTATTGTACAGAATTTTCTAACTGTGGATGACGACCCTATAATAGTAAATAAACATTATGTACTTACTCGACATATTGACATTATATTTAGCTAGCTTGTAAAGACAAAGATCTTCGCGTGCCGTTATGAACTCATTTGCTGTCCCACTTTTCATTCTGCAATCATATTTTCTTAAGTATGACCATGATTTTATCAATAACAAGTTATTCATAGAAGCGTATTATTTACACAGCATATAATGTAGCATATCCATACCAATCCGTACTGTAGTCAAGCAAAGTATATTCTAATATTCTAAATAAATCTGTAAGCTCTGTCTGTACATAAAATTTAAATGTTATAATGTGTGATAATTTGTTTGTCTCTATGACCTAAATTATATAATTTTTTTAAATTTTTGTCTGTCCCTCTCTCTGTATGTCCTTCTATAAATCAAAAACGTCTTAATTAATCTTGTATGTACTCGTAGAACCCCTTTGCAAAGAATAAAATCGGACACCTTACAGTCATTGGCTTTTCTACGTATGTATAATATTAATGTTTTTAGTATGTTGTATATTAGCTTGGATGAGTAGAAATTTCTTAGTATCAATGAGAATCTAGTTTCTAATCCTGGAATCGGTGTTTTCGTCAGTGTAAATAGAGTGCCGTGTTAAAATGGTCATTTTTATGGGTCTGATCAATTTAAGACTACGCGTATTTTTACCACCTTGCTTTTGATGGTGTTTCCACTCAGCCGAGCTCAGACGTTTAAGCTCCCTGATGTTTTGTGGAGGTGGTTGGACAGTTCGTGCTCGCCTTTTTAGGAGATCCCAGGCGTGCTCATTAGGATTAAGGTCGGGGTTCTGCGATGGCCAATCCAAGAGACGAATACCGACCTCTTGCATAAGAGCAGCGACGTCGCCAGAACAATGGGCCCGAACATTATCGTCCGTGTAAATGGCACTTTCACCAATTACATTCAGTGCGGTTTGTGCATGTTGACAAAGGATTTCTATTATATACCTTTGCATATTTAGTGAGCCATTTTCAATGAATAATATCTCGGTACCATAGTTGGAAGTTACGCCCAACCAAAACATAACGGATCGTCTACCATAACCATACTCTTAGTTTCAGGTCCAGGTTCTTTGGACGGTTGAACGACTCACTTTTAACCGCTGTGAGACGTAACATAGGCCACACCCCTCTTCCGGCAGCGCTGTAATTTTACTAGCTCTTATTGCTTTTTTTTCCATTAAAATAGGCACAAAGATATCTGTTTTAAGTCCCAAATGAGACTTGATTCTGTGACAAACTTAAATTATTCTACTGAAATATATATATATATATGTTCCTGTCTGGGTCATAATAATACTATAGTTTTCTATAATTTATAGTTTACGTAAGCCTGGCAATTAATTAAGTTTAAATATTCATAGATTATGTAATTTGTTTTGTTAATCGGATCTCATGTGTGTGTTAAATAGCAGTATATTAAATTTATGTAATTACCTTAAATATTATAATTCTTCTTCTTATAATTTCTTAATATAATGATGAATAAAACTTTATAAACTTATATATATTATATCTGCGCAAACGAAACTGCGGCCTTTGCTAGTTTTATACAATATGTCTTATTAACTATCCTTCAAACATTACAATAAATATAAATACCATAGTTATTAGTCAGATCCATGCAGTGCCATAGTGTGCCGATAATTGGGTGGTAATGAAACATTTTGTGCGGCTCAATCCATTCTTGAGTCCAAGTTAACCTCACCAGATCGTGATTATCGTGCTAAATAATTGACAGCGCCAATGGTACCAAGTCTTGGTTGTCAGAAGTCGCTGGACTCTGTGCCATCGACTTCAATATCAGCTTAAAATATAAGTTTACAAGCTTGTCTAGCTACCAGCCACCTTCCAGAATCTATCATGAACAGGTATACATATGTACTGGTTGTAGTAAAACATATGAAAAGCATATAACTAGCACACAGA
This sequence comes from Agathymus mariae mariae, assembly GCA_018251895.1. Classification (NCBI taxonomy): domain Eukaryota; kingdom Metazoa; phylum Arthropoda; class Insecta; order Lepidoptera; family Hesperiidae; genus Agathymus; species Agathymus mariae. The sequence goes on from DWPT01005650.1 coordinate 2,337, forward strand.
AGTCCTCAATTCAAACGGGTCCGGATGTTGATGAAATCTCACTCGATAACCCACAGACATAATATTTCCTCCGTACCGTCGCCCACTAGTTCCTGGTAATGCCAACTTGATAAAGGTTCACCAGTTAATATTATGTAAATAAGCGAGAATTAACTCTATGAACAAATGCAATGTCAAGCATTACCTATAAAGATTTATTTATTTATAATAAAACGGTCTTTAATACACAATACCATCAAACTGACATAGGGCTTCCCAATGAGGTTCTTTGATGGATAATAAGCCATTATTTTTGATGAAAAATTAAAATAAAATTGGCTCCAAGTACCTTTTTAAATATTTCTCATACCTACAAAGATAAAACTCTTATTAAATGGATTGTGGGTTATAAACCGCCATACTGTAGGTTGGCACAGAGCAGGCAGGTGGCGCGGTAATAGTATGTGCCGGTTCGTTTGTCTACAATCGCTTTTGCGACGCCCTGCGGCGCGCGACTGACTTCTCCCTGAAGTCAAATTTTATGGAATCAGAATTTACTTTATATTTTACAAATTGTGCCTCGAGTCTATTTCAAAAAAGCACTTAAATTTACTTTAGCTCAAATGTTCTCATGTCTAAGAAAAAAGGTTTATATTCTGAATAAAACAATAACCATACTGTTCAAACTCTTATTATTCAAGTCAGAATCATACTTTCTAAGAGTGCCAGGCTTAGAATAAAGCAGAAATTTTCCACTGGAAACAAAACTTAACTAGAACGGTCCTATTCATGGAAATTATTATCAAAAGATTCTCATGTCGTTGTCTCTAAGGAAACAATTTCATTTAGATGAGTCTTAATCAATTAACTCAAAATTATTTTCCATTATTTATTCATAAGCGAATCTACTTGGAAAGTTACAGGTTCAAAGGTATAATACGCTGAGCATAGCCCAGGTCACAATTAGGCAGTATATCTCATTAAATCTTCTGTTTCTACATAACTACTCTGGCCATAAATACTGTTATTACTTAAAAACATTCGATTTCTTTTTCTTCTATAAATGGAGTGTAGACTTCAGCCTAAGTGTACCAAAAGAACCTCTTCGATCGTCTTGTGAAACCACTCAGCAATACACTATTGGAATTGATAGACAACATAAGAACGTGCACTGGACTTTCCACCAAATCCCTGAACGTGGTCTCAGGCTCAAGTCTGGCTTGAAGCCTACGTTTTAGACTTTATGAAGCTGAGCCCTGACTAGGTCTAGCCCAGATCTGAATCCTGTGGAGTACAACTTACGATTAGTTTTAGAAGGCTTTCTAAACAACACGCCGACATTGAGCTCGTAATATTCATCAATCCATACATTCGTGAATATTTTATATTATCTCCTTTTCCTTCGTGACTGAACTTATTAGGCCAGATTAGGTAGAAATATCAAAGTATGTACAATTTCTTATAAGAAAACCCAGAAAAATGTGTGTAATGATTAATAAAATGAATACGGAAGAAACTAACAATATTTAGAAAGTGAAGGGAAATAATAAGAAACTGATATCCATACTACTTGGATGCATGAACCTTTGACGCGTCATTCGGTGGCCGCGATGCGGTAAGCACTTGACGAGCTCCCACCGCGCTCATGAGGGCGATGTAATTCACTTAGATCACACGTCTGTAACCACGCCTTTTAAACATACCTCGTTCTGTTTGCTCAAAATATTCAAATATCTCTATCGTTCATGGCTCACTACAACGTTCACAACTTCCAACTTTTATCAACGAGCTTTAATCTTAGGATAAAAAGAGTTGAGACCATAGTTTAATTACACTGGTGAGGTGAGGATTAGGATACGTCATTACTTAAACATATTTATGTCAATCTTCAAGTACACTGTGACCATTCTGGATAAGTCTGAGATATTCTTTTACCGAATATATGATAATTTCAAAATATGCAAAACCCATATTTTCTGTGGAAGAGCATGGTTCGAATTCAAACCGCTAGACTCTCTGTTAGTGATCATTTCAGATACCAATATTATTTTTTTTTTTCAAAATAGAATTTACACTGAATAGATTAATAAAACTTTAAAATAGCTATAAAGACAATTTCGCTGTTTTTGCGTCTTTAAATAACAAAAATGCAATATATGTGTACATTATAATTACATAAAGCACACACACACGTTAGAATAAATAAAATACCTTATAATTAATTTTATTATTTTTGAACAAAAAATAAGAAAATAATTACAGCTAGATTTAAAAATAAAAGTCTTTACAATGTTAAGGCATATCAACCTATACCATAAAAATCATCCAGATAACAATAGGTAGAGACCTTTTGACTTATCGTCATATGAAGCGTAAGGACACGGGCATTATCCAAAAATCCGGCAAATAAAATTCCAATTACGGGAGAGATATGACATATTCGGTTTGCACAAATCCTTAAAACGTCATCCAGATATCCATTACATGTCTATTAAACCTTACGACATATATTTGTGGGGCTCAGTCAGCAGAGATTCCCCTCGCAAACACGGCGCCGATTACGAGCTTGGCCGACTGGAGTAAACGAATATAAAACACATGCGGGAAGACGAATGCAAAATGTACTGTTCAAGTTTTGCATAGGTAAACACCACTCTTGTTCCTCGCGGAATAACGCGGATTCCCCACTCGATATGTAAGTTTGTACTCGTTAATAAGCGAGCAACCACCACATTTTAATTTTTTGCTCCTGTTCAATTATAAGAGTAGTATTGATATACGGAATAAACCCATTTTTTTTCTTTTAAATCATATCCAACAAATATCGAAAATACTTCGGCGTTAATAACTGTCGAGAGAATACATGTATTTCATCATATTTCATGAGGTACGGAGCCTGCATCGCATTACACCAGCAGGAATTGGAGGAGGCGTCAACCGCAGTGTTACCATACCGTTCGAAGACTTTGAGTACGACTTAGCAACTGCCACCTTACGATAACTACTGAGATGTCATCTTAACGTGCACTTCAAAACCCGGAGCGTTCATAAAAAAATTCTTCTGGAGGTCTGACCCATTCAAACACCAATTGTGTTTATTTTTACTTACTTACTTACTTATATTACGAACAATAAATATTTATCCACTGATTACAGGATATCTTAAAATCTACAAATCTACACATATAATAAAATGTTCAGTAATCCCTTTCGGTACATGAAGGATATATGAGAAAAAATATTATTAATGGCCTTTATTAACGCAATAGAATTTTTATCTATTTGTCTGTGGGCCGGTAAAATCTCATCTGAGAATAGGCATAACCGATTTTGTTATGGTTTTCACTAATGCATTGAAGTATCACTTTTTTTAAGATTCGTTCGTTCGTGAAATAGAAAAGTTCTTAATAAATCTAAAAAAAAAGTAGTTTTTTTTGAAGGGAACGGTTTGTTAGTTTTAAATAAATTCAAAAAATTCTGAGCTTAATGTTCACATAAAATGGAAAATACTCCTGAACACGTAGAAACATTACGTATAAAAATGAATAAACAAACGTTTACACACTCACACCCCCACACTAGTACTCCCTGTGTTGTGGGCGGCAGGGACACACAACTGTGAGATCACAAACACCCATGACCCAAAAATAAACATTTGACCCGAACCCAACGTCGAACCCGGGACACTACTATCAGGGCTACGGGGTCATCATACATCAAGTTTGTTAAATCATGTGGATATTAAAGCATATTATGATATATGGTATTTTAGCCTAAATATTTTTTTATGTGATATGCACTTGCGTAGATCATGGTGACGGCTAAACTTGTTAGTGTAGCATATTTAGATTATTGAAGTCTCCTTCATTTAAATTTCTTTCTATTACCATACTAGTTGCTCCATTACTAACTGACGAACTGTTAGTCCAGTTGGAAATGACACGTAAGATCTTATAGACCAGGATTCGATTCCCGGTCACGGCAGTTATATACATATATGGCAATCAAACGTTGGTTCTCTCGGGAACTGAGTGTTTGTGATGTCTCATTTGTGTATGTCTGAAAGTTTTGTTAATTTGATTAGTGACAGCAGTCAATATACTTAATAATGAATGTCATATTTTGCAATGCTATTTAAAGGCAAATTACTCAAAATATTTTCAGTTTTATTAAAATTATTAAGTACAGCTTACTTATCATTAGATGAAGTAATATATGTTTATCTCATCCAGTTATATAAAATAAATAAAACTCAAGCTATTTGAAATGTCAACCACGAATTTTGTATCATAAGTGGAAGGTACATCGCCGTGGTGGATAAACAACGTCACGTGGACTTAACTCCAGCGAAAACCTGACCTACAAAGCTAATTTGAAGGACATCAAGAAAAGGAGAGTAACCTGACGTGGCGGCGTCTAAAGTGATGAGTCGCACGCGGCCGGCGCGGGCCTGTTCGGTGCTCAAGTAACGACCTATCGATTGACAATACTGCCTAGTTAGCGATCCTCTCCGCTCCCGCCCGGGACCACCCCACTCGCTCTCCGCGATCCGCAACCGTACATCACGATCAAGACTTCGTGATTAAAGTAACAGCTCAGATTTGTTTATTAAATTGCAATAAACATTTTTGTTTGATGCTTAAAGTTTTTACAATTGGTAACCAATGTGAGTTAGAAATATTTATTTTTATATGAGTAAATAAAAAGGAAAAAAAAAACACTTTGCGGCTAATATTCGTAAAATCTACTCACCCTGAGGATGCTCCGTTTCGGAGTGAAACACGTGTTGGTGACGGTATCTACGTTGGTATAAACTTTTATTAATCATAAATGCATGTTTCCTTTGAGGGAGGGGAATAGAAGTGTATACCATCATACATTGTGCTTGCGGATTATTGCGGATCATTATTAAAGTGAATTAATACTAAATTAATAACAATGAATTTCCGCCAAGTAACGCCTGATACCATCAAAAATAAAAATATTTAATTGGCTTCTGTACATCCTCGGGGTTGGAAACGATGTAATTTTTTCATATTTATTTAATACTGTACAATAACGGGTAAATTATACGTACTTAATTTTTTTGTCTACTATTATCGGATTGTTATATTTATAGGTTATGTCACCTATATTCAAAACAATTATTTACAAGATGTGGACATGTCGCCCAGTCCGAGAGTATCGACCGCGCGACCCTGCCTAGCTGGCACTTGCTGTCTCAGCTGGAGCCCTTTTTTCTTACTGAGCGAATATAACAGGTGTCTGCTCGTGAACCTTTGAAATTACAATAACTTTTCTGTGAGTTACATTTACATAATAAGTTATTTACGTGAATTTACAAACAAAATAAGAACAACCTATAAAAAAGTGCTTTAACATATTAAAATGGGTGTATAAAATGTCAATGTGAATCAATAGATATCATAATTTTCAAATGAATTCATTAACAGGTTATGTGGCATTCCTACTTGTAAAGAACAATTTTCTAGACACTTGGACAGATGGACATCAAATTAAAGAATTAAAAAAAGGTTACCTAATAATAATTTGAAATAATTATTACTGTTTTCAAAATAAATTGCAGTGACCGTTTGTCAAATAGATCGTATGATCGTGACGCATGGATTTTTTAACTCACTTCATAATATTTTTTACAAGACAATGAGCTAAAAATTCTAAATATTCTGATAGAATGATTGAAGAAGATGTTCAAATACTCTTAAGTTTCCTGTCCACGATATCAGGTGGATATTCACATTTCAATGCCTACATTCTACTAATAGCCCACTGACATTCACTGGTGAAACTACTGATGTAGCCTGAACATAATTATATTAGCTTTAGTATATGTTAAGTTTAGGTTAGACATATTTATTTCATATTTTATTTCAATAAACTTTATTTACATTACATATAATAACGAAATACAATACTTTACTTAAACAAAAAATGTTATTATGTTTACCGTAGTAAAGATACTTGCAATCAAATACATAATCATCCTCAAATAAAACAATTTTATCTTGGTAACAAATGCGCGCCTGCTCTCGAAGAAAGCAATGAAAAGCTTCATCGGAACACAAGTTGCTTGAAGTAAACTGCATAATACCAAAATTACCAAGCGTACTGGAGAAGGCGACCCAAACAATGGTTGTACCAGGTAGCAATACGCTGGTTAAAATATACTAAATCAATAGGTACTTACTGGTACTCAGACTAAGCGCGGGGCGCGGGGGGCGCGGGATCGTCGGCCGCGACCCTGCCGAGCTCGCAGATTGCACCCTAGCCAGCGTAAGCTTGCCATACTTCACCATCAGCCGTTTTGCTGCTTTATGCTAACGGTGACCTCATCATCAATAACAAACAGACTATTTGTAAACAATATAGTATTCTAGTGTAAGAGTTTCGACACTCAAAGATGATTAGTGAGTAGTTTTCTTTACATCGTTGGGAAATCTTCCCGTATTTACAAATATGTGATTCTTCGTGATTTATTATCATTCTCTTGATATATGGAACATACGGAAATATGTTGCTTATTCATAAGCACAATCGACACAATTAATGTCTCAACGACACCTTACAGTAATTGCCTTAATTTTAATCCAGATTTCATAACAATATATAAATAGACCTAATGATACTTAAAAGTAGCATACGACCACAAGCCTTAAAGGCTTGTATGAGATTGGTTAAATAGATTTAAGGTGCGTTGAGGTTACCGGTTAGTATCCTACATTAGATATTAGTTACATTTTTACATTTTAATAGCGACATTCTACTGACGAACTTCCCTTAAGGTTTAGCTGTTGACGACACCTGGATATAAATTTAAGATAATATTATTATGTATCGTATGGCTTAGATGCTTGGTAGGATTAAAAATCCCAGAATAGGGTATTAACGTTATGTTAACTCTACTATACCCGATACTTCACCAACAATAACTCTACCGCTGATCATAAAGTCAACGTAGCCTGACGTTGTTCTGCCTTGGGGCGAAACAGGCTTTAATGTTAGTTATTATGTTGGTAATTTTTGACCCTTGAGTATAAATACATTTTCGTGATTTACCGAGCTAAGCAACAAGAGAGGGAATGATACCAGATCTCTCGTACATGAGGTTGCAAGGCTCTCTCTCAAGGCAACAAGTTTAATCTCAAAACCACTCAGTTCTACTTGACTGGTTAATAAAGGTGGACTGACTAGATAGATAGAATATGCCATGATACATTATGCTCCCTTACACTTTCAAAGAAGATTAATACTATTTATGGCTTAAGCGGTTTGTAAGCGAATAACATACTCGTATCGCCCTAGTGTGCGGATATCGACCGCGCGACCCTGTACCGACGTGCTACCTCAGCAACAGAGAGCTAACCTTTTGGTACGATCACCTGCTGACATCACAGGTGTTGTGGTAAACACTAGACATCCTGTCGCATTTTAAGATGACATTCGAATAGAAAGCACTGCAGGCCTATGTTATTTTTATGAAATGTATATATGTATTAATAGTACCTGTCAAATACTGCGCTAAAATTTTATGTGTTGAAGGTTACTTGGAAGTTCTTAAAATTAAATAAAACATTACAAGAAACAAGAGTGTAAAGCAAACATTTTGTACAACATAAATATTTGTAGCCGAAGCTGATAATCTTGTCTTGGTAGCAACCGGGGTAAGTTTTTCAAGTATAAACTGGATACTACAGTAGCGGAGCTCAGTAACAAATCACAAACAAATTTACAAGTTTGAAGTCAGGCACAGATCTGGTATTCCAAAGGAACTCCACAATTGTGAGCGTCATTTGTTAGTATTTCTGGGCTGGACAGTTTCGATTGAGTTATTCTGCAATGCGCTATAAGTCAAGTGTGAAAATATATCCTACTCTTTTTATGTTGATATCAAAATTTACTTGTCTGATCGTAACAACAATATATTTGGTCAGCAGAATTTTGATTATTTCTTCTATACATTTAAGAAATATTTACCAGTTAAGAAGATTAAAACAAATAAAATGTTAGCTTTATCTACATGCTTGCAAGGCCATGTCCTGTACAGATAGTTCCATCTAAATAATTACGTTTACCTCAGAAAATGGAAAGTAGAGTCGAATCGTGACGTCACCGGCAACTCGACCTTGCCACTAGAAAAATGTGCCGCGTCGCCGCAGCGGAGCTCTGCTTGCTCATCACATCGCGGCCATCGCACCCGCACCCTCACCACCTACCACCTACCAGGCGCTCGGAGCGCCCGCGAAAATAGCGCAAATACAGCGTTCGGTCACGTGGTCCTTGAGACTTGATGTGACTGACACAATGTGTGCTATCGGTATGTTATGTATTTCAGATGATGGTATGTCACGTAACTGACAAAACCATTATAACCTTATGTTGCAATGATTTATCATTGTCACTTAGAAAACGCAATAATATTGTTGACTTTGGTTATCAAACGGGAATACATACAATATACCAAGCATCAGCTGCGACAGTTTTTTTAAACCCCCAACTTGATAAGCCTTATTTTGCATTTGACAACAGTACTACTGGTAATAAATGTTACTGGTAATAAACAGCTTTATTTCAATGCTAATAGCACGTTATCTAACTACGAGCACAAGGATAGATAAGTGAAATCGGTTTGATGTAAACGTGCAATGGACCTTATAAAAATGAACGTTGATGTAGAGTCCAATAAAATTGTCGGAATAATTGTGCCATACATTATTATGATGTACGCCTACAAAATTGGCCATTACGCTGCCGGTCCGCAGTAACAATGGCCATAATTCTCGTCGACTTCATTAACAGGCTTCCATTTGCATGACGGCATCGACTTACGCACAACTACAGCTTATAATAAGCATTCACCAGATAAGAACAGAGAAGCATGGACGTCACTGTACTAGCTACTGGCCCGAGTAGCGTTGTAGCTGCCGCGAAAATATTTTGTGGAATTTCAAGCTTTAATACGCACGGCAAAGGGAAAATCTGATTTTCAGATTTCCGCATTTATTGTTGGTACAGAAAGGAAGCTGGTAGGCGGTGTTATCGTCCTCTCTGTCTGGCGGGGCGTGGCCTCACCAACCACGCCTCTTATCTCCCACTACAAAGCCTTTAGCACCGCTGTGTTGAGGCTACAAACAACTCCACTTAAAATTATACGTAAGTACAGCCTCCGTAGAGAACAGTATTTTTTGTGAGATTTAATTAATTTCTTTTGTGAAGCTTCGGTACAAAAAAGGTTCATTGGACTTTATTACTTTTCATTGTTTACGAATGCAATAAAAATAACTTGTTCAATTATTATTTTCTTAATTTTTTGTTTTAAATATTTCTTTGGGTTAAAAAAATACGTTAAGTTACTCGGATAAATAAACAACAAGTAATAATTAATATTATTATTATAATATTCGAATATTGACATACTTTGAGAACATCGTAATATTAGAAAGCATGGTTCTGAAATATCTGAACTACGGATAACATTGGTAACTACGAGAAGCCGAGGTAATTAGCTGTAAGATAATAAAATTGAACCCCATACCGTAGCCCGGCTGGTTATGACTGCTAAACGGAGACTCCAGGTGCGAGGCCCGTAGAGGTAAACATTTGTATGTCAAATGTCTTCAATATGGGAGTGTAATGGTCCCATTAATCTATTAATCTACTCATTATGCTTCTCTTCTTACTAAGCCTAACCTCATTTGTTACACTCATTTCCCATAAATAACCTCATCTCT
>DWPT01005651.1:0-12063 GCA_018251895.1 Agathymus mariae mariae
GATTTTAAAAATAGGTCCATAAAAAAACACCTACATAAATAAATATTCTCAAAAATATTGAATAACATAAATTTATTTCAAAAATATTTAATGTAAACATAAAATTCGTTATTGAATATTTTACTCCGATAAACACGTACATGGTTTAAGCCGCAAATTATAAATTTAAATAATTCTAATATTACAAGAATGATATATAATTTAAATAGAATATTTTTAAATGAATCAGCGGCTTTACTCCCCAAAATTATTTTTTGTTTTTGTTTCTGATTCGAACTCATTTTTAACAATTACTCACTTTTGTTTGATCGCATTAGATCGAGTTCGAATCAGATTTTAATTTAGATTATAAACAAAAACAAAATCAAAATGTTTTCTGCAGTAAGGTTTTCCAACCATTATTTTTTATAAAAAGTGAGCAACCTAATAAAAACTTTATAATTTATGAAGATCATAAACATTGGTCATAGACGGCTGTCGTAAATGTAGCTGTTTGAAACTGAATTATATTCCAAACAAAATTGAGTCAACTACTTCATTCAAAATGTCGAAGTAAATGAAGTCGGAACAACTGTGGTATAAAAGTCTATTATTGTAGTAGAAAACTAAGTTTAGTGTGTACTAGTTATCCCATAATAACGTTGTGGTAAAATAATGAGTGAACTGAATACCTAATGTTGGGTCAAATTTGTATTTATACAACTATTAACAGATTATACTGATTTTATTATTATTAATGATTAATTTAATTAAGATATCACACATCTTTATTAGTTTAACAACTCACAACTAGCAGAATAAATGTCGAACCCACAATCAAATTAGTTTCATACTTTTGATCAGATCTGTCGTTTATATTATGCGAGGGAAACACTCAGATAATAAAATTAGATTATTTTTCTTTTAATGTTTGAAGCAATATATATGAATTTAATACATTTTTTAAGCTTATACTATACAATATTGTTATGAAAGTCATAATATAACGTTCATTTATACATGTTTATTCATATTACACATTTTTTATATTTTACATTATACACTTATTCAAGCAATGTATCTGGAAGATCATGATGTAGCCCCAGCCTCAACATTTTAAGAGACCCATGAAAATTTACTTTAATGACTTCGAACCAAGGTATGGGCTATGTATAGCTAATGTAAAGCTATAAATGACTTATAGAAAACGATATAGGTTTTAAATTATCTAAAGTATTTACTAAATATACATATGAAATAAGACATACTTAAATACTATTTTTTAAATTCAAAATAAGTTAATATGGACATATTGGATTATCGCCTTCCGTTTAAAATTTATACAAAAGGCCATTAACAAGTTGGATTCAATACATCTTCATGATTCGCCCATTCTTCTAGATTCTAACTCGGCATTTAATCATTGTTTATCGATACAAAATATATCATATTTTTATAATACAAGTGGCCATTTATATCAATCTATGTTTTAATACATCAAAATAAATGAATTTTTTTTTATAAAAAAAAAACTCATCTTCGGTACATTTAAGAAATTATAACAGTGTATATCTAATACCTTTAAGTATATAGTAGATATACTAGTATATCAATGTTACATGATGTTATAATCTTTAAATCCTAGTACTAGTACGTAATAATACGTAAAACCCATTGATATAAAATTCTTTTGAGTGATTCGTCAAAGCCCAGCCAAAATGGCTGAAGCTTAAAAAATATTGAAACTTAAAATTTTGATCCGATCTTTACAACAAAGAAATCCACTAAAAAGGGAAATTTTTAAGGGACTTTTTTACAAAGTTAAATACATGAAGTTAGATGTTACATGTGTTATAGTACTAAATAAGAACTTCTATTATTATCCCTGAATTTCCGGCTATCATTCCGAATTCCGGTTGTCACACCCTTTCCTTGACATAAAAACGTGAAATAACAAAAGTGCGAGATATGTACTTCACTCGTAATCGTACACTTATACGGAGGTGTTTAGTCGTTATACAACGTTAGCGTGTTTTTTTTTTTTTAATGTAATAGAATTGTTATTTTATCAGTCAATGTTCATATCTCTCATTGGAAAGATCACGGTTTAAGTGAGATTCCTTTCCACTTGAAACCTCTCGTCACCCACCCGGCACATATGAGGAATTCCAGCATTTCCCGGTGGGACCCTCAAAATCGCGTCTCAGTACCTCCGTAAGGTGAACATGTGACGGTGTTTTTTTTATGTTACGAACAAACGGTCCAAGTAATGTCCAAATAAGTTACTCCCGCCTATGTTACGTAACACGAAAGGAACCAGCACCGTGTTTCCGACCAAGGTGGCAACAGAGGACCCACATACTATCGGCTCTACGAATATATTTAAAAAAATATTTCTCTGGGCGTTAGCAGATGATATAAAGAAAATCTACGTCTTCACATCATGAAATAGCTCCATCGAAATAAAATTGGTAGTTATAGAACTCACGCACGATGTGATTTCCACAATACAATTGTATCAAAATGATTGGTTGAATTTTGCTCCCAATTGTTTGAATATCAAAAAAAACTCCTAAAAATATTAAACACGCGACTAAAAACACAATAATATGTAATAATTAAAATATTAATTTAATACAAAGCAAACTACATATATGTATTAATAAAGCAAATATTTAATCTACTAGCTACCAAAAACATGACTTAAGATCATAATTAATATTTGTCTTTAGGTTAAACAATCGCTTACGAGAAATAAAATTGGTATTAATACAATAACAAAGCAATTATAAGCATTTGATTCGTTCATAAAACAATAAACATAATGTAGATAGTTTGTAAAAATAAAGCTTAGACAGCAAATACATCATCATCATGGAGCGCACCATCTACTGGCTTTGAATAAGGGCATCCTATTTATAATTTTTATGATATTAAAACTTAAAACTTACATTTAGTTTGTTTCGTGAACAAGCGCGATTAAGATTAAGGTTTATTTGAGAGCATAATTATATAGTTGGTATATTATATTAGAAGGTAATGGTTTACAGATTTGCACCCTCAAACATAATATTTATTTTACTGTATAAAATTATTACTCTTGGTGGTCTTTGGTCTTACGCAAAATACACAAATTCGTTTCCTCTTAATATACTGACTGGGATGAATAGTGCAATATTATTTTCGTGAACATATTACGAGTTTATCATAATTTACATGAATAAATTCGAAGTTATTAAAATTTCGAGAATACTATGTACTTTCAAGATGATATTCAAAAACTATGAGTGATAACTAAAGGAATACCCAAAAAGTTTATGCTCAAGTTGCGTCCAAGTTTCCAGAATAAAGCAATGTGGATATTCACAAACGCTGCGGTATTACCTTCCAGCACGAAACTGTTATAACAAGCGCACTAAGTGCCGACAAGAGAGATAATGCATGGTTACTGCTTAAGATTTTTAACTTCTGAAGGAGACTTGAGACGAGAAACTTCCTTGCGTATGAGCAAGATTTTATGCATGAAACCCACATTACCTCTCCACTTGGAAAATATAGCACAAATATGTTTATTATAACGTCAGAATTGAGATCTAAGCAATTGTGTGAATCTTGTGACACCGACCGAGCCAAGTAACGTCGGGGTGGTCGACATATAAATGGGTGACAGCTTGTGAGCGAATTTTATGAACGTTTTTGCGTATAAGACGGTACTTTAAGCCTTCAGTCAATAGTCAGTTTTTATTATTAGCCAGACGACGAAAAACATCTTGGTTAAGAAATTTATTTTATACAATAAGCTACTATTGGTTTAAAATCTACTTTAAAAAGGAGAAGCACAATCGGTTACGAGATTTCTAACTACCTATACATTGAAACAGCAGTTGTTCCAACCTTTTAATTCTGGAATAATTACGAGTAACTAAACACTTATATAGTCGCGCGGGAATTTCCTATTCTGCTGATAGCGTGAACTTACATAAAATATCACAACGTGCAAGACCCGGGACCTTTCTCTGGGGAAAACAGAGGCCACTACCAATGGATTACGTGTCGCATAAATTATATTTACACGAGCTGTTTCACGTGGCTCTTCATACAAATAGTAAGTGAACATATGGATAGCAAAACAGTGAAATTGGTTTTTATGTGAAACACCTATATAATAGATACATATTAAATTATTAAGGTAACATAATATGCACCCAATTAAAATATTGTTTTTTAAAACTTAGTCGAATGGAAGCTTCTTCTCTCCATTCATCTGCTATCAAATATGCAGGACCGCTAAAAAGCAAGGGCATATATATATATATATATATATATATATAATGCTATATATTTTCTATGTCTACTATATGTCGAACGCGATGTTGTGAAAAATATATTTTGTGGCAATTTAAAATCGTAAATAATTTAAGATTTTACCTGAACGATATTATATTCAGTACAGGTCAACGTACTCTAATAGCTTAGGAGTAACATTTATTTTATGTATGTGTCCCATCAAAACATAAAATAAAACCTTAACAGTATATCCTAAAATGAAAACTCATATAATTAATTTAATGATTTTTAACATCAAATGAACATTCACACACTCACAGGATCCACACCCCTGCTTTAGAAATTCATGTATTGTATGATATCCAGGAATACAACTCAGGACCCTTAGTACGGCGGGCAGGGTCACTACCAACTGGGATAGGGTCTGGTACGGTTTGATACTGATCGTTATAAATCATAAAAGATGATTAATCAATACCACTTACCATCAGGTGGCATTGCTGCCAAGCATTAAGTTATGTTACGTAGAAAAATAATATTATATATTATACAATAATATCAATACTAATAATAAAAAATTAACTGAATAAAAATAAAAATATATATATATATTTGAGATTTAAGATGCTACGCCATTTTTAAAGGAGTCGAGGAGATTTATATCACTAAAATAAGTCTACGCGATCACTATATAATATATATATCTCCTTACGCCGTATTTATTATATTCTCATTAGTCTGCAGAAAATTAAGTGTCATTGTACTATAAAGATTGTTAGCGTTATAAAAATTTCAGAGTAAAATATTTTCAGCCGCTCCACTTTCGTCGCGAATACAGATAAATTGACTACAAAATAGTCCACAGCACAGCAGATACAGTTCTCGCATGAAACAAACAATCGAGGTATATGCAAATTGGGCTCCTTTGTATTTTGCCGGATTAAAATATAGTGAGAATTAGTTCCGTGTCAGATATCCGGCCAGCGGCGGCTCACTTGATTTTATTGATCACTACTTTATTTGAATCGTTTCCTTTATCTCTACGCCTACTCTGATTTCAAACGGAATGTATTCGCAACGTAAATTACCTCACATTCATGTCACTGAGTGCTTTCTAACGAGTTAAAACCGTGGAACATCGCAACTTTCGTATACTATGAGCCGATGCCAAATAAAACGTTATAACTAAAACTGTATTTAGTGTAGGAATTCCGTCAAAAAAGGTTATATTACCTGTAGCCTGAATGGCCTATAAAATTTGAATTGTATCTGGATAAAAGAAGTTATTCAAAATCCACGGTCTTATTTCTTCGGTCTAATGACGTTGAACGATGCGACAGTCGGTGCATATTCAAGATCGCCCCTTGCCAGTCATTTAAAAAAATGGTTTTCCTTTCATGCCCCCTCCTCATAAAGGAACCCCTTCGTTATTCAGAAAGACTTTAGTACTGGCCGGCGTCGCCCTTATTGAAACGGAGGCAGTCTATTAGAATTATCTCAACTTCCGCTTTGGTTATGTATATGCCTACTATAATTTTCATAAAGCTGTAACACTTTCAATTGTCACCGCTCTTTTGAAGTTCAAGTCGGGATTTAATCTTCGCTTTACAGCCAGCTGAATTTTCAAAGGCCAGATACTATTAAAAATATGCGTTAGGTAAATGTGTACACAGACCATCCGATCATAACAACAAGTCGTCACCTTGTTCTATAGCAACAAACCGATGATAGAACTTCATTCCACATTCTCATATACGTAAATACATGGAATAAGTGTCTCAATAACCGTACACTAGACCGACGCCACATATTCAAATGATATTGTCGGAGACTGGTTTTACTCAAACATAACAGTTGCGGAACATTTTCCATTACAATACAATACGATGTACTTTATTGTGCTCACTAAGAATAATAAACACAATAGGCGGTATTATCGCTGTGCTAGGGATCTCTTCTAGACAAACTTTGAGGTACTTCTACCTTAAGGTTCTGTTTTTTACAGAGAAGCAATGAAGCTGCAAACGTTAACGTATTAACAAAAAAAAATATCCATAAAAACATAATAATATTAGTATTATAGAAGAAATGTTAATATTTCTTATAATATATGTAAATACATATTAACAGTATTTATTTTATGTATAAATTAAATTACACATATTATATGAGTCAATCATGTTTCCACATCTTACGTAATATTACGGGATTACATAACTCACGATGCGGAAAATCTATTTAATTAGAAAAAAATATGTGACACGCTACCCTTGTCGTAAATGAGTGGTACTCATCATAATCGATACGAAAGTTTACGTTAAGTCATTAAGATTAACCTAGGAAATTCGTAGCTCCAAAATGAATTGAAATGAAAAGCCCAGCGTTTCATTTAGTAACCGCGAAAGCAATTTCGTGATTGAAAGTTTAAAAATGTTATACTTAGTACGGTTATTACTGTTTAATCTCAACTGTGATACAGATTAAAAATAATATTTCAAGCTATACAATAAAGTTATATGACAAATATAGCACATGTTTTTTGTTATGCCATAACGCCAAGCCACACCAGTCACATTAATCCTAGGTAAACAAATTTGACGACCCCATAGAACAGTTTGTTGTAACCCTGCTTAGCGATTGGTCCCGAATTCGATTCCCGGCCGGGGCAAACATTTATGTGACATACAAATGTTAGTTCTCGGGTCTTGGATGTTTGCAAGGTTATATTTATGTATGTCCATGCCACTCGCAATACTGGAAATCCTAGTGCGGGGGTGTGAGTGTGTTTAAAAAAAACACGTAGTATTAATATACTACGTGATAAACAATCATTACTATTATTTGGTACATACGTAATACAGACGCATAAACAAATAGGAATGGAAGTAGTACAATAAATAGTAAAGTTTCGCTGTGGCACTATTATCAAAATATGGCATTACTCAGTCGTTTAATTACAGCTGACCGAGCTGTAACGGTATTATCGCTTTAAGCTAACCTTCGAAATTTTCTATTCTTAGTTTAATACTTTCGCTACCCCTTACTTATAAAAATCGATTTATACAATAGAGTGAACAAGTCCTAAAGTTTTCAAATATAAAGTCCTGTGGCATCGTAAAATATTTGTACTATTTTATATTATGAGGAAAGTTTCCCAAGCTTTAGATCCAGGACCAATTTGGCGTGTAAAGAAAATTATTAAAGCTGTTTACGCAATAGCGTTAAAATAATTTAAGCGTTCAATAAAGTTTAACGGCTAGCGATATCGACGCGTTTCGAAGTTAAGGTAATCCGGAGACGCTTACCAACCCGCCTTCAACAGTGGTTTTCAACTTAAATCCACCCACACATGTTTATACCACTCAATTTGACACGTACAATATTTAAAAAAAATACCAAATTAACTACCTTACTACTTTTAAAGAAAGTTAACGATAGGGATTTCTAAAAGTAACCCCTAAATGAGGTCAAAAGAAGGTCAAAACGAAATTCTTATACCAACTATCTACAAAAAGAGAAAGAAAATAAAAACTATTAATTTTTCGGTTCTATTAGGATTCCTTTTAAAACTAGTATAGTAGTAGTACTAGTACAGCTTAACGAACTGCATAACTCTGCTAAACAAACTGTAACCAAAACATATCAAATTGTAGATGATTTACAACCATATACGTAAGGAGTTCCGTTATATATCACAGGATTTCATTACCAGATCATTATAATATCTATAGGAAATCAATCATCTAACAAGTAAACACTTGAAAACAAAATCAGAATTACTCGCCGAACTTGCTGAGAATGGATTCAAAAAATACGGATTAAACATACATACACCCTCGCCCTTTTTTCAAGTTGGTTATAAATTTTAAATTACCCCATAGCTACCCCTTACGCGATTGATGTATCTTTTGAAGATTTTTCCTTCTGTAACACAGAAGGTGGCAGTAAATTAGTTTTTCATAATTCAACTTACAAGCATTATAAAAAACCTTAATACATTGCTTTACATATGGTTCCGAGGTTGAAAGCTAAGCTCTAAAATTATCAATTAACGTAAATCCATCTTTGGATGAGTGAGAAATATTATTATTTTGAATACAGTACAGTTGCTGCTATTCATAGTAACTCAACGAAATAATTTCATCGAGGTTATTATTTCAATCGCTATTTTAGCCACAAAGTTGACTACCACTGTTTAATAATAACCTCATCGACTTTGTGTACGGGTATGGCTATTTTTAGTAGCCGTATAAAATTAAAGAAGCTAGTGAATTTCATGCCCAGATTCATTAACCTTTCTTAAAACTAATTTTAAAATCAGGTTAATGCGTCATTTGTTTGTATTGAAATTATGATAAATGGTTAGGATTAGTGAGTAAATTTATGTATTTAATTGAAAATCACATGAATACTTTTAACAGATTTATCTGTTAATTTATTATTTGCAAACAACGCGAACTAATAGTTTAATAGCATTAGCCTCAGTGGTTTCTACAAATACTACATTTAAATCGACTGGCTGGGAGCCAAAGAGTAGGCAAAACCTCTACACTACTTCATTTAACTTGCACTACTTGTCCACACTCGCTTTCAGATACAAACAAGCTCCGTGTGTGATCTGAATCAAAATTACAATACAGCGTGAATTTTTAGCAATGGTTAATAGTTGCATTCATTCAGTAAAACTGCTTAGACTACTTAAAACAGCGAATAATCTGGTTAGTACATATGGGTATTAGATATCGTAACTAACCAACACATATTGTTTATGAAAAACGTGAAATATTCCAGAAATTGTATTGAATGAAACCTTACTCTTAATTATGATCACATTTTTATTTTTATTATTTCTTTTCTGTATATTTTTTTTATTAAAATCGTAAATGGAGTTAATGGAGTTTTAATAATTAAAATTTATTTTACATTATATTTTGAATAAATATTGAACGTCTACTAGCACACACATTCATAAATATGACACCACCATCCACCAAAAATCCAATCCACGACCCCTCGCCAGGCAGGCAAGGCCAACTAGGTAACAAAGTCCAAAAACTACAGGTCCAAAGGCTACAAGGTTAAAAAAGATACCATAGAAACGATGAGGTATGTTTTTAAAATTGAATTACATCATGCCTTGAAGACGATTAATACAATTTTTTTCATAAAAAAACATCTTTATATACAACCAAACTACGACCTAGGAAGCTCTCTCTATTCGGAACTAAAATTAAAAAGGCAGTATTGGTGGTTAACATCGTCTTATTAGATGATTAACTTAAACATGTTTATTTAATATTATAAATGGTTGTGATTTAATTGATCACGATTTTTATCCACCCAATAATGTTTTGATATATTTGATACTACAACTTCAAAATTTAATCTGTCCCACAATTGGGCTTTGGAATTTCATCGCATGGTAAGACGCGGCATAATACATACATAAAATGTTAGCTTATTACTAAAATACCTAAGATAAATATATTTCATGAAATCGATGGAAGCTAAAATTTGGATGAACAGCCAAGTTAGTAAAAGAAATACTTTCGTAGTCGACTGGTGCCGCCCTGTCTCGCCATGTCGCATGGAAACGATATCTATATAGTTCTTCAAAAGACATATCTTCTGATAACCTTACTGGGAACTCTGCTGAGACGTAACAAATAAAGCAAATGATTAAATACGTTAGAAAATGATCTAAAAATTAAAGTTAGGGTTAATTTTAAGGCCAGGACCCTCATTGAGTCCGGTCCATTTCGTGGCTCATGTTCTTCATACATTTGCAGTTAATCATTTGTACCTTCAGTGTTAACATGTTTATTTGTTTATATTTTGTAAATAAATACATTTATATACATGAATATTTTTTCTTCTGCCAACTACCGTGTTATTATATTGATATTAACTTGTTTGTTTTGCTTGGGACATCAATAAAATATTTTTCTTTCTTTCTTTCGATGTTTACTACCCAGGTCATAGACAACATGAGATATAAGTGAAGAAATATTGGAGCAAAGCTCCAACCCAGTGTAATTTTGCCGAACACAGTAAATCACCGACTTAACGATTGCATTAGGCTATGGTTACCCGCATTTTTCGCACTAAATCCAAACAACACAGAACACGCAGTTAGTGTCCGTGACGAGCGTGAATGAATGGCGTCGCATTTTTCTCGTGAACTCCGCGTCGCCTCCGCAGTAGAACATTCATGAATTAAAATATACTGCTCAGTTTAGCGTGGATGAGACAGCGATGAATTGTAAATTTGATAAAAGGTTTCCATAAAAAAAACTGCAGCTGATCTGCAATATAATATCAAAATTATTAACTTGAGGCATTCAAAAACCCTCTTAACCTTTACCGCGATATTTTTAAAGCGAGCGCAGATGATCCATGAAATAGAAGAGTCGTACAAACGTGAGAATATTTTTCAAACCTCTATGGTAGGATTGTTCCGCTTTGATACTGCTGACGAAAACTCGGATGAGAAAAAACAAATTTCAATATGAACAGACTGGCTTATTTTCTAACGTTAAAAAAACGATGTTTGTCTATCAATAGGAAAAGTATTATTTACCGGACATAAAAAGCAGACTCAGTTATTCAAAAGATTATTTTTTGTTAGGCTAAAGGCAAAGGAAGTACTTATTGCGTTTCCAACATAAACATATTTAGACGTCGAATTTATGTTTTCTGATCCATCTGCCGTACTGCCTCGCGTAATACTGCGGACGGACTTGGAAAATAATAAAGACAGCTAGATAAGGTTTTCATTATTTTTAAAGCAGATGAAAAAATTGACTTCGTAACCATTTGTTTTGTTTAGTACAAATTGAAAGTATGTACAAATCGATAAATCAACTCTCAATCAGATAACACAGATAACTAAGATCATATTTATAAACTTTGTAATGTAAATATTAAAGTTAACAAATTCGGAGACTAAAAATAAAATATATACAGGATACAGGTGCGAAGGAAATTTATACAATTCACGTTTGTACAGATACTAAGATTTACTTCTAGACAAAACTTAGAATGACAGTTATATGAAATTTAATGAAGTACTGAGCATACCGTCTTAATCTTACAAATATTGTATAAAGGTAATATTAAATTTCTACAACATGAGAAGTGGAATGAAATAATAAAAATAGGTTTTAACGTAACAACTTTCTCCAAGCAGTGAAGCGGGAAGACGAACCAATTTCTGAGCCGATGCGGACCGTTTTGTTGGAAATAGCTTTCCTTCAATCTGCATTTTCTTGCTGATTTACCAACTTTTGTACAGAACTGCGACTTTTCGCGAGATATAACCAAGCAAAGCGAAGTTTGGAATAGACTAGACATTAAAAGATGTTAAACAGATCGTACGATATCATTTATGGTTTATGAGTTGTTATCTGTCTCTGAATTGATACTGTTAGCATATATATTATGTTAGCATGCACAATCTCGTATTAATTGCATATATTGCGAACCGTTTGTATGAACTGCTCGAGAGCATGGGTCACATTGATATATCAGAAGGTGTGGCTCCGCTTCACTAATGTCTGAGTGCAAAACTTTTCTGTCTTATTGGGACTGCAATATAAATCAGTTCTTGCCTCGATATTCATTAACTTCACTTTATATGTATAAGATTGTCGCAATAATTGTTATTTAATATTATTATACCTGTTTGTACTGCAAATCTAAGACAGAATAAACAAGTTTTTCTTTCTTTTTAATTCGGTATTAATGCGAATTAAATTAATATTTAGAAAGATAAAAAAAATATTTAACATAGTTATT
>DWPT01005652.1:0-12063 GCA_018251895.1 Agathymus mariae mariae
AAAAAAAATGTGCTCGTTTTGTATGAAGAGTTTGTAATGTCTTATTAAATTCTACCACGAGACACTATTAGCATATTAATAAAATTCTCAAATTATATAGACGACATTAGCGTTGTCAAAGTTGTAACATTTTTATAAAGCCAAATTAAAATGCAAGATGAGTAAAAATCCTATTAACATTTCAAAAATTATTATTTTTACGAAGTGTTTTTCACTGTTTCACATAATGGTATCGTATTCGATATTAACCGCACAAGACAGCGTTCTTCTAGTTGATTTGCTAATTATTGCAAAGACAGTTTAAGCGCAATTATACTCCTAACGTGTAGTAAATGTATGTATGTTGTATATAATATCAAGCCGGCCGCATGGAAAGGATTTAATAAGTAAACCTATATCAATTATACTGAACGCAGTTTAAACTCCACTTTTCAAACTTCAATTAAATTAATAAGCACTCTTAAGTGTCAAATGAAACTGTTGCCATTTAAAATATATTACCGGCGTAATTGTAATTTTCAATAACTCAGCAATATTAATTGTTAAAGCTGAATAAAATACACAAGTTAACCGTAAAATTATAGAATTTTTTACATTTTAACGTCAATATTATTTTGTTTTAATGACCAAGAACTAAGAAAAAATATTTGTCTTAAAACTTAGATTTATAGTATAAAATTGCGACACTAAAAAAACACATTACAAATATTTAAAACTGATAAACATAAATATAAACATTGACAATCACAATTACCGACACTACAGATTATACTAAATGGGAAATTCAATTTGTACTGCAACAACACTCAATCAGTACCGTACGGAATCTACACGACGCATGATCGCCTAACATCCGCGATAATATAACAAAACCCGTTGAAAATGCATACATCAAAATGGTAGAGTCGTTACAAATGTTTTTATTTCTTTTCAAATCGAAGTACAGACGAAAATGGTCGTGGTTCTCTCCTTTCTTGTGTTCAGTACTCATAGTGTTATTGTTTTGTGATGGTGTTCTCTCTAAGTGTAGTGATCATAACTGTGTGAATGGTGTTTGTAAGAATGACACCTGTGTGTGCTTCGAGGGCTGGCAAGGCCCGGAGTGCCAGCATTGCGGTGGGAAAATAAAGTAAGTCTCCAAAGACCTGAGCCAAAAAGAACGGTCAGTTCACTGACCTATTTGACAGCTACGTGTTGTATGTAGATCTTACGAGAAAAAGCCGATGTGGGATTATCCAATTATGTTCTTTGGCTTCTTCGTACCTTTCATAGCTCTAGTGCGAAGGTCGACCGAGTTATGTATGTTAGAACTAGTGAAGATTATATCGGCTCTGATTACTCTGATGATACTCAATCAGGGCAATGTGGTGCACAAACATTATAGCGGATGATTGTGAGCAACCATTCAGTGGATACACGCAATAAAAGCACATTATGCGCAGTATGTGACCTGTTATGCGATAATCCTGTTAACAGACAGAAATCTGTTATGGCTATGTTTATCCAATTTGATATCAATAAGTTTGGTGTACAAGGACTTGCGTTTTAATGGCAATGTTTCAAAGTGTATTATGGAAATATTAAACTAATCTGTGGTTTAGTATTGATTAGCTTTGTGGGAACGATAGGAAAATGTCAAGTGATAGAAACAATAAGTAAATGACTTCATCTATACTTAGTTAGCAGAGATGGGCCAGGATCAGTATTGTGCCCTTGTGTTAGGTTATATGGCAACAATTTTATCAAAGTACAAATTTAAGGTATTTTATTATGAACATAAAGTTAAAATCCTTTTGTGCAGTAAAATGCAACGAATTTACTCCTTTCTGTAATCTTGAGTTGTTATAGAACTTTCATTCTACAAACTATCCAGGGCCATAAGAACACTCAAACCTTATAACAAAAATACTTACTTAACATACAGAACAAGATCTAGATCTCTGTACACAATAAAAAAAAAGATTCAAACAAAGACAATAATTTTAGTAACTGAAAGTACTTATAACTTGATTTATAATTAAATGCATGCTAAATGCAAATTACCTATAGAATGAGCTTTAAACGAAACCTGACTCAGCATTAGTCATGACCTATAGACCATAGTCTCGAATGCTGATTCTAGATTATTTGGTGAAAGTTTTGTTACAATTGGGCCAGTCTAAGATTGTTAACATTAATATTTCACCATTATCACAACTCATTACTGCTGGTCAGCTATGTTTGGGTCTATTCTCACAATATAAGGAGTGAACATTGTCAACCTTGCTGGACAAGTGCCAACTGAAGACATCTGAAAGCTCCAAGTATAGGCATCGTTTAATATATGCAGTAATATAGCCCAGTTGGTACTGATCTTACATGTTGTACAGGAGCTCCAGGGTTAGTTTCCTGACCTGTACAGACATTGATGTCAAGTAACTGTTTGTTATTGAGTCATGGATGTTTGTGGTCTTATTTGTGTATGTCAGTGCCACCCATAATATGAGGAAAGGACACAGTAAGTAAGTAAATTTCCCTTATCACACTATTCTAACATATCTATCTAAATTAGTTCTGATGTCAAATATTTCAAGGTCCAATCTAATTTTCATTATAACAATATTAAAGACTTATATAACAGATTGTAAGGAATTTAGGTGATAACTCTTTAGCACCTTAATAGCTGGCCATGCCACCTAAGAAAAGCGTTTTCAAATAATCTCCTGTAAGGGCAGTCATATGATAGATAAATGAAGGTGAGTGCAAAAGCATGAAATCATTGAACTAACAATAAACATATTTTAGTCCTCATTATGCTTACTGACATCTTCGGTTGACTGTTTAAAGTTATATAAAGGGGGCCATAATATTGAGAGGTCTATATGTAGAGCCCTCCCTTTGTTAATACCCAGTTCTTTAGGCGTATAATAAAAATTGACACATACTAATCAGCATTAAACTGGCTGTGTACTGACTGAGTTCAGTAACCAAATGTATATCAGCTGCAATGGAATATGTACAAAATAACTTTATGTAAGGCATTTATAAGATTAATATTTAAGATGTAAACTCTATGCTTTGTTTTATTTTTATCCTTAATTTGGATAAGTCTTCTTGTTTTTTTTTTTAATTTCTTAATGTTACCTTTTGCATGTTATGTTAAAGTTTACATATAATTTTAGACCCATGTCAAGTGTATTTATATTGTATCATACATGTTAAATATTCACAATACATCTTCAAGAAGTACAGTTATACATAATTACTGGATCCCTAAAGAAAATTATATAAAACAAACTGTAATACCTGAAATTGAATGACATTGCAATCACAAAGAAGTTGAGATACAATAATTTTTGGCGCGTTATTATGTAAGTGATTCTAAATAGTTTAACCATTTTGGATATCCAGGTTTGAAGACTTTATAGAATTCTTTGTTTATCTTCATTATTTATGTTGAAGCAAGTTATTGTTTACAAAAAGTGATACAAAAGTAAAATTACCACAGGTAACTTTAAATAATGTGTTGTAACTGTTATCAATATGGCTTTGTGTTATGTTATTAGTTAAAGTATTTGAATTTCAAGAAGCCCTACAATTTAACTACAATATGGACTGTAATATGAGTAATGACAGGGGTGCAAAGATGTGAGGGTCTGCAGTTTACTTTTGAGCTGCTGTCTTCAATTAAAAAAATGTTTATTTTTATGTTTAATAAACGACAACAGAAATGTATACTTTCTATAATTGTTACAGTTTATTTGCAATAAAAAGATTACCATACTAATGGTCAAAGTTAAATGTCAAAAAAAATAAAAAATAAATGTCAAAAAATCAAAAAATGTCAAAAAAGATGTCAAAAAAAGTCAAAAAACATACTCAATAATCGAAATTATGTGACATACTGGTAACCTCCTCATCTTGGAGTTAATTAAAAGGCAAACTGTAACACTGTTAATAGATAACCCTGTACCCCAAAGACCCCCATCTGCAACTACACTGAAAGCCCAGCAAATCAGTCCAAGTTCAATTCTAGGTAGAGGTAGAAATCTATGAGATAGATAAATGTTTGTTCTTGTTTTAATTGTTTGTGATGTCTTTTTATATCATCAGCGATACAATAAATTCTTGTTGAGTGGAAGAGCGATTTTTAAGTCCTTAATATGTGTTTAACTAACTGAAAACTGCAGCCCACCAGTTAACTTTTAAATACCTACTGTAAGGTTGTTTGGTAGATATCACTAAGAATGCCTTTTCTGAGAATCCAACTATGTCTGTTTAATTGTAATTTGCTATTTATGTGTGTGTCATAAAATAATATTTTTATTTAAAATTATAATGATGAAAATTTATTCATTATTTACTTCTAATTTATTTGTAAATTGTCTACTCAATTGGTTTATTAAGTTGTTGATGTTTTTTGTAGAACTCCCAGACTGATAATTATATAAAATATAAATTTACACACCGGAACCTTTATCACTTTTAGTGTTCAACCTTTTAATATGTTAATTTTAGTCCCTGATAATGGACCTGATTGCCGTTTAAATGTGATAGACATTATTGTTATACATTTAATTGTCGGTGCGATATACCCATGACCGTTGTTGTGTGGTGAATCACACAATACAATCAGGGTTGTCATCTCACCAAATTGTCTCATTCAAAAAATATTTTACCATTTATTTCATACATAATATTGTAGTTGGTTAATTTCAATTGATCAGCTTACTGGCTTGCGGTAGCTTCTTTTAATATAAATTCATTATACTAAGTGCAGAGGCAGCCCTCCCATATAAGTGGATAAGTCTTGTTTGCATTGTATTTTGCCACATAATACTCACACACATACCTACATATATGTGTCGTACTACTGACTGTATATCTGTCTCACACAGATATGTAGGTATGTGTGTAGGTAAACTTTTTGAGGTCTTTGTTAGTTTTTTAATTTTTATGTAAATATTCTTACCTAATTAAGTAATACACGCTCTTGATTATAAACGCCACATCTGCCCAAGGCATAAGTATACTAAGTAGTTTATGTCGATTAATCTCAGTATTATCTTCTTAAGTCCTAACCATTGAGGGGCGCCGTTGCTATTTCGTCATCAGTACAACATTATGGGATGATGACTCCAAGACGCATACACTTCAGCGATGGCTTGATGACGCAAACAACTCCAAACACGGTTGGATTATTCTAATCCATAGAGGAGTTGCATTTTTGATTCCAAGCCATACTATATAGTAGAGACAATCAGACTATCTTAGGTCAATGTTGGAAATGTTAAACCCGACTGAAATATAGCTATCCGTTGACAAGCCCTACTTTAAACTCTATCTTCAACCCCCATGAACAAATCCTTCCCTTATTTAAATAGGACCAAGTCCGAGCCATATTCTATACAGTAAAAAAAGAATAATCAAATTCAGTTTGTAAACAACGTAGTTATAGCTGTACATATATAAAATAAAATACATACATAGTTTTTTGAAGTCTATTAAAATCGTGATATAATTCGTTATCATAAAAAACATCGATTATTTATTATAATAAAATGTATGGATGCCGGCAAGTGCTCACCAATTTGTAGATGGTTTAATTATATATGTTACTGATGACCAGGTAGGTAATTTAAGAATCATAAGACTGCATAGGTCTTTAAATTTTATGTTTATTTTGTTTACTTCTCTCTTAATCTGGTAATTAGTTGATACGAAGTTACTATGTACGTTTACAACTTGCATGTATGCATATGATGTCAAATTGACTTCAATTGTATTTTTGTAATGTATGTTGCATTTCTTATGGTTTTCTCCGTAACTATTATTTTGCGTCGATAAGGATACTCACGATGTTTACGAATATATTGAATGGGGATTGTCCGATCCGGGTGCATGGATTGCATTCACGAATAAATAATTCTCGGCGTTGATAAACAGCCACGCAGCAGAAAGCGGTGAGACTGCCGCGTTTATCGGTTAACAGGGTACACCATGAGCGGCATCTATTGGTACGCACGTAGGATAGATGTAGCCGCGTTTACCTACCTGCAAATTCTTTAACCCATCGTCAAACCTGTTTACAGAGTGACAGCTGCTAGGGGTATAATAACGGACGGGCCGGGGAACTACAGCGTGAGCACGCAGTGTACGTGGCTGATCTCCCCGCCGTGGCACGGGCCCGATCCCCCGCCGATACGTGTACGGTTGGAGAGCTTCGCCACGGAGTGCGGATGGGACCATTTGTACGTGTACGACGGAGACAGCGTGCGCGCGGAGAGACTGTTGGCCGTGTACAGGTACGTCATTGGGAATTAATTGTTCACATTGTCATAACAACTGTCGGCAGTTTTCGTTTTTCTTCGAGCTGCATGTGGTTCACCTTCATAATAATACGAAGATTTAACTAAAGGCAATAATAAAAAGCGCCTATTGTATTTAAACATCTTGTTGATTGGAATGATGTGATTTTGTTTATCTATTATATGTAAGTAAAGCTTTTGTAAATTGACAATGTGCGTACGCCCGAAAAGATGACCGCGGCATTTTTGGACACGGTTGATCAGTGACAAAATTTATTGTAACCTTCCGGGAACCGGAAGTTATTTGAAGATGTCGTTCCTGGTTGTTGTAAGTCGTTAAGCTACGTTACAAGCATAATACCTGACACTGGTATCAACCCTTTTGACTGTAATAAAGTTGTGTTGGAGTACGTTTCACGCCTCCTCATATGAGGAGAGATGCAGACCTCGTAATAAGTATCTGTATATATCGGATTGAGTGCGATTTAAGGTTCGTTTGATTAGTGTAAGAAGATCTCTCTTCCAAGGCCGGTATTAGCCACAGACGATAGGCGGCCTATTACTATTTAGTGGCTTGTCTGCTTTATATGTCTCCGTTGACTGTAAAAAGGTGTTTAAAAACGCATACTTAATAAAATTCCTTAAATTGAAACTAGCTCAGCTATAATATGATTAAATTATAAATAAATTTAAGATTGTAGTTAATTAATTAAGATAAAATATAGCAATGATCGAGTGTGGAAGTTGATTCAACCAAGGAGTCGATCTGATTTTGAATCCTGTGTTACGTATCATTTAGTCGGTGAATTAAAACATCGCAAGGAGACCAGAATGTGTTAAGGTTCTTAGTAATGTTCTCAATGTTGTGTGACGAATGCCAACACATGCTAGCCTGGAGACAACATACGAGCCCAGGAATTATGGGTTATGAAAATAATGAGAAAGTAACATAACATAAACATTCATCATCTAGTCTGCCAATAGATAGAAGAAATTTTCCTCAAATCCCCAGCGGTGTATTCGTGCCGGGCGAATCTGAATGGACCAGACAAGTGATGGCCTTCTCCGGTAGAGTGTTGCTGCACTTCTTCTCCGACGACGCGTACGCGATGGAGGGGTTCAACGTCACATATGATGCCTACTCGTGTCCATCGAATGACCATCGCACTAACTGTTCAGGTATTGTTAGCGCCAAATATTATGCCCGTTCTTTTGCACTGAGTCCAGTTTGCAAAATAGAATATTAACGGATTTTACGACAGTGTTCACTGGTGTATGTCTACGAGATTAAACTTGCACCGTGATTCAGTTAGGCTGACTAAATGGGCAATTCGGCTCGAAGGACCAGAAATATTGCAAAGGACTGATGTTGAAGAGAAACATTGTTACCTAAACTTATATAAAATACAAATAATACGTACGTGAAATGTTGCTCATTATCTTATTTTAAATTATAAATAATTAATGAATAAAGACAATCTGCAATTAATTGCTATTGTAGTTTTTCTATAGAACTAATGTCGTACAATATGTCTTGTACAACTGTGTAGGGGTATTTATTAGTGGAAGTATTATCGTTTGTCTAATAACTTTGGCTCATAATATGCTTCAGTTGAATATTTCTGTATTTGATTGAAGCCATACAAAAATATATTGTATAGTGACTGTATTATATTGTATAGTATTATTGTAAAAGAGCCTAGGATGCACTTCAACCACGACCGATGACCTGAAAAAACAACGGACATTGATTGGATGCAAAAGGTCACTATTGAAAATTAGGAAAAATTTTTATCCAACTTCCAACGGCTGATGAGGGGAATTTGGATAGATGGAAGTGATTACCGCAGCAAATCTACAGATATTGAATTGTTTCCAGGTCATGGAGAATGCGAAGATGGTGGATGTACCTGTGAGCCGTACTGGGTTGGTGTCGCTTGCGATGAGAAGCTATGTCCGGGTTAGTTATATAAAAATGTCAAGTTGTATAAAAATATATAAAGATATAAAAAAATAAGAAAGTAAAGCTATGAAAGTTTTGTTTGTTGTTGAATGCAACTATTCACGAAGGATATAAAAGCTAATTTAAATTAATAAAGTATTGACATTAGTGACTAATAAATTTATGTAATATGCTCTTTATGAACTCACACTGTATGCTAATATTAAAAAGAGAGAGTGCGAGTTTAGTGAGTTTATTGTATAAGCGGCAAGTAATCTGTGGAACTGTGGCACCTATTTGAACAATTTTGTTACCATTTTAAGGGTATATTATTTCAGATGGATGTAGACTATATATCAAGTGTATGTGTATAATAATTGATTATTGAGCGTGAACAAAGTCGGGCCGGACCGCTAATTTAGGACTTGTACCTATGAAATTATAATATATATAATAAAAAAAAAACGTTAAAATGCTCTTTCAGGACTTAAGATCTACGCCAATACGTCAGAATTATCTTTTCAGATGACTGCAATTCAAACATCGCCGCGGGCAGATGTACCGGCGAGGGTTGTCACTGTACATCTTTCCGACGGGGGACGAGCTGCTCGCGCGAACCGTCCGTCGCGGGGTGGGATTGGGCCTGGCGTGAGGTGGGCGAGGCCAGGCCTCGAGAGCGGAGGCCCAAGGACACCCCCTCCCCGGTTGCCGGTCATTTGTTGCTCAATTACGGCAAAGATTTACTTCGGGTTGGCGGTGAGACTTTTGCTGAGGAAGCTGCCTTTTTGTACAGGTTGGTGGTAAATTTAATCAATACAAATATATAAATTGCCCCGCCCTGTAAGGACTCAAACGGGATTCGAGCCCGGCACACCAAGTTCGGTCAGATCTATCACCTGGATTCTGTAGTCCAGTCGTCAGATAATTTTGTACTTCCCAAAATATGTTATTCATTCATTGGCTTGATGTAAGCTTTACAATTTTGTTTTAGCAGAAAAATAGCATCTTATGAGTAAATAAGTTAAGATAACGAGTGAGAATTAACGTTGGAAGGCATGCTAGGGCATTACCAGGTACGATCTTATCATTTCCACTGTGCAGTGATTTGTTTAATGTACCTGTTATAGAACTGTCCAGTGTTGAAGGTATGGTTATCTATCTACTTTGGTTGTTCTTCTACAAGGTGTTTGATAATATGCAACCAAACCCCACGCACAATCCCTCGTTCTCTCTTTCTCTCTCTCTCTCTCTCTCTCTCTCCCCCTCCACACAAACGTCCGTTTGCTAAAAGTGTCGCGTGTTTCCAGATACAAGCCTACGGAGCGGGTGTGGATAAAGATGGAGCCGAGGGGGGAGTCCCCGGCGCCGCGCTACGCGCACGCCGCCATCGTGTACAAGAACGAGCTCATTGTATACGGAGGGGTCGTTATGTCCGACGAGCCGGATCGGGGGTGAGTTTTGTACACGCGTGCGTTGTATTACTTGCGACTTCAGCGGGTTGTGGTAACTCGCGATTGTTGTCGACAGAAGGCTTGCGAGCCGGTACTTTATCTCTTTCTTTTTATTTCGTGACCACTTACCGCCAGGTAGGGTCGTCGGCTCGTCTGTCGGCTATGTCCATTAAAAAAAAAATTACATGGATCACGCTAATGGTCACTTCGAGTTATCCATCCATCCATCCGCGATCCGTGGTGATGGCTATAGAAAAATATTGTTAAAATAACAAAAGTTGTGAGTACCCGTTGCAACTAAAGTGTCGTTATGTCCGCGATCGTATAAGTTTAAAGTCATATGGTCATAAAGTCGTATCTTTCCTTTGTAGCCATTCTAGGAGCAGCACAATCTCGTCTCTACAGTTTACTTGCAGTATTTGTATTCATATAGGTATAGAATAATATGCAACATAATATTACTTGTTGCCTACGCTGTACGGTTATATTGCAAAGTAGTAAACTACGCTTCCTAAGATCAGAATTCCTCCAGCGCTGGTTTTCCGTGGAGCCCTTGAAATTAGCAATGGCTAATACAATTAGAACTGTATAAATACGTTAATATTTTATCGCTCCAATCATGGCACAGTAATACGATGCGTTCCAGCGGTGGTCTGGCGGGGCTCGAGGGGAGGGCCGGCGAGGTGACGAACGAGCTGTGGCGGGGGAGGCTGGAGGCGACCCACGTGACGTGGACGAACGCCACGCCCACCATGTGTACGCCTGTCAAACCAGCTCCCTTGAAGCATTGCGGTGAGTGAGCCTCGACGGTCGGCTACCAGAAACATAATACATCCATCTCATTCGCTCCAGTAGAAAAAAAAGGTGGAAATACATCTGTCGCATTCTCTCTTACGAAGTGCTATAAAAGCGTAATTTATTGTCATTATTCATTAATGCTTTATTTGTAACCTTTTAACCTTGACCTTTTTACTACGACGTACACTTACCAAGTACATGATACACGCCCTCCTGTGGGTTCGGTGAACGTAATATTTACGTGTACCGATACCGACCGATAATTTCTCACGCGAACAATTCCAGGTGGCTTACACTTGTCGGGGCACACCGCGGTGCTGGCGTACGTCGGCCTGGTGGGGGCGCCGCTCATGGTGGTCTTCTTTGGACACTCGCCGCACTACGGGTATCTACACATGGTGCAGGTTGGTTCAGTCAATACCTAAGTGGTGTAACTAGTGCATTGTGTGGATCGTAGGTGACCGAGCGAGCTGTGGTGTGGGTTCGTAATACATTGGAAACAAACAGAACAAGATGGAGATATTGCAACGCTATAGAAAAATAATTATATTTAACATCACATTGATGATGCATCTATATTCGCAATGTGAAAGGTCATGTGAATGCACTGACTCGTAAGTGAGTCTCGTCATCCATTTGTAAATTCTGTATTCGTATCACACAAATTAATCTGTGAAATAAATTCACATCAATTTACTGATAACGTCGTAGCATCGCTGTAGACATTCCACGTGATCTTGAGTTATGTATGAAACAGTATTTTCCCCTGACGCTTCACGGTAATACGCGCACGATTGAATAATAAGAGATGTATGAGACTCACGTTCCAACCTACGTCACAAGGGTTCCACGTTGTAATTTACAATTCCAGGAGTACAATTTGGACAACAACTTCTGGACGGCGGCCGTGACGCGCGGCTGGCCCGCTCGCGCCGGGTTCGGACACACCGCGGTGTGGGACGACTTGTCCAAGCGAGTGTACGTGCACGCAGGCCTCGTGTCAGAGTCCGAGGCCACGCAGGTACCACCGCACTTGTTGTAAAATTCGATGAACACTGGGAGCTAACGCACCATCACACACAGTCACAGGAGCTAGCGCACGTCCGTTCCGTGCCGTGTCCGTCACAAGACTGACGCTGTTCACTATGAGACTTCCCCGTTCGACAACTACCCTCCGTACCGGTATATTTATATATACCGACGATGTTGATTAACACGCAGGCTACATAAATGAATGTAATACAAATTATTTGAGTAAATATACCTACATGTTCGCAAGGTCTCCAGGTGTGACGATGTTCCAGGCGCCCTCGGCTGCGTTATACGAGTACGACGTCGAGAAGCGGGTGTTCAAACCGCTGCCGTCGGCGCCCACGCCGAAGTATCTCCACGCCGCGGTGTTCATATCGCCAGGTGAACTGTATTACATCTGCTCGTCTGTCATGTCTGTGTGTGCCGAGTGTCAGCTGTTACGGGTGTGTCCCCCCCCCCCCCCCTCCCGCAACGGTTTCGCCCGATGCGTTTGGATCACAATATGAGTGTGGAACACAATAATTAGAATGATCCGCTACAGCTAAAATGATTT
>DWPT01005653.1:0-12060 GCA_018251895.1 Agathymus mariae mariae
GCTGACTTCTGTCGCCTCTTACGACACCCTGTGCTGCCAGCATGGGATTGGGGGAGTATTCTAGGCCGCCCCAATACGGCCAAAATGAGTCAATAATCTTGTTTATTTACGATTTATATCTTCCACCCAAACGATTGTAAATCCCTCATAAAATAACAAATACCGTCGTTGTGCCATTACCATTCCATTGACGACTTCACTATTAACATTCGCACGTAAACTTTCTCAAGCCAAGTATACACCAGTATACACCACGTGGCTTATTATTGTGTCAAAGAATTTTCTATCTCGCTCGACCGTTATAAAAAGCGAGAGAGAAATACGACTTCCTAGACCATTAAAGTATTGATAGAAGCAAGAACCTGTAAACGGTAACCAGATTGTACGTAATTGACGAGCGCGGCTGCCCGCGACGAACCATTTAGTTCACTCAACTGCTTCTGCCATTCAAACCTACCGTACATGACAACATAAACCTTATTTCTGTCGTTATAAAGCTTCCTTTCCAATAAAACAGATTAGTCATTAGGCGCGAAGGCAATTCGTAGCGGCATGCTTACGAAACATATGATTTATGTCAGTGTT
Organism: Agathymus mariae mariae; assembly: GCA_018251895.1. Taxonomy (NCBI): domain Eukaryota; kingdom Metazoa; phylum Arthropoda; class Insecta; order Lepidoptera; family Hesperiidae; genus Agathymus; species Agathymus mariae. The sequence continues at coordinate 586 of DWPT01005653.1, forward strand.
TACGTGCGTTCTGTAATTGTGTGCGTGCGTTCAATAACATAGCGCATGCGCAGTGGCTGCCACTGCCATCTGTTGACAGCCACGTGATTTGCGCAATGCGCCTGTGCGATTTCATCGATCCCGCGTTCCCGTCACAACTGGCTATAGGTACACGAATCATAGTATCTTGATATATTAGAAACGCCTGTATTTACTTTTTTTATTAAGTTAACAAAACTCGCAAGTAGATACCACCAGCTACAAATAACCTACATAATCTGAGAGAGCACCTGTCTACATTGTACTATATACCTTTTTCATATGGTTTCTAAAAAGGAGCAAATTATCCACTCCCCATGTGTGCATAGAGTTATTGATTTCGTGGCTTAAGATTTGGTGTTGGCAAACAATACGGTGCCTTGGAGCGAGAATACTTTACTGACAGTACAAAAAATAGACTGATTCTCAAAGTTGTAGCATAAGCTGACCTTAAACAACAACATATTCTTGCAAAACGAGGTTAGGAAAAGTTAAGTTCCAATATTGTTTTCTTATAATACCTTAAATTTACAGCTACCTTCGAAGGAGACAGTAAAATTGTTATAATAAGATTTATTTAGTAATTAATATGCTTAAATACTCTATGAACTAATCAAATTAAGATCATATATAAAACATTTCTTGTAAATTCAAAAATGATCTTCAAGTGTTTTGCGTCGTAGGGTGCACATAATTATAGTATCTTTTTAGGAAACTAGATATCTTACCGAAGCCATCTTGAAACGAGGATTCAGGTGTCTCATTAAAAGTGCAAATTGCTGTTCCATATCCGTCAGCCATTCGATTTCCATCTACCGATGGTAACGATCGCCTGATCAGATACTCGTGATACACGATCGAAATGTCACCGCATCTAAATTAGACTTTAAAGTCACTGACAGTTAGAAAGACCAAGTCTTGTTTGTAGTCTCCTAATTGTTATGTCCGTGCCAAATGCGCCATAAAGAATTCTCAGATTGAAGGTGCTAAACATAAATGTATATTGACTAGCGTTAAATTAATTGTGCAAAGAAACAACCTGCCATTTCGTTTAATAAAACGGAAAACGCGAGTGGCGTTTACAAATGCGACATTCTAACCTTGTCGGCCAAAGGTATCGGTATACGTAAGCGTCGACACGTGATTTAGCACCGCGAGGAGCTATTCGGACTCGGTAGTGTCGAAAGTGACACGTAACGCAATTCTTAATTATTTAAATATTTTTGTCACAGTCACATATGTTTTAAAAATGCTGCGCTATTCGAGAGAACAATTAGCTGCGATTACTATAATTTTCAACGAATTCGAAGATATCTTATGGTGAGCAGCAGTAACAAACACGAGGAAACAAAGAAGAAAAGAATAGTCTGTCAACCGCACTTGGCCACCGTGGCAGACTGTGACAATGCATCTTCAGAGGAGAACCAATCCCAGTTGTGTGACGACTATGGGATGTAATGATGATGATGGTACAGATTTTTGGATGTGAAAGAAAAATGACTAAATGTGACCAAATTAACTCGATTAGAGGAACGTCATCCATTTTCAAATGTTATGTTCGTGTAAGGTAGAATATTCACCGAGAGATATTCACGTCGAATCACTGATAACGCTTCACGTCACTAACTGACGTGAGAAATGTTTGAGACTACGTTTCACTCACGCTGTATAGAAATGATCGTCACGTGTCGACACTAATGTGTGTGAATAGCCAACGATTCAAGGTACATTATTGACTAGTAATAAGGCTTTGTTTCGGAATACATACCTATTCTTTGAGTTTATTAAAAAGTTCCCGAGGAACAACAGGAGAGCGAAATCCGAAACTGCAATTCAATCAATTAAATAATATTTACTTGACATCCACAATACTAACCAAAATGTAATTAATCAGTCAGATCCATGATAAGGTATCAAGCGTCATTAGAACTTATTAATAAAGTATGTACTTGAAACCCAAAATAGTTTTTTTTTATTATTATTATATACCCACTATCGCTTCGCTTCAGAAAACCAGCCCCTTATGTTTGCAAATAGAACCTGGATTGTTTGTGATGTTTTTCTAGTTGTATGAATTAGAAACATACTCATTTATTACTGACAGACAGCGAAAATTGTATAAATTACCCTCTTAACAGAAAGACGTATTGAATTTTATTTCCTATTCCGCAACAGCGGATCCATTTCCCGAGAAGAAAGGTGTCCTTAAATATTATCCTCAACATAAGTTACCTACAAATATGACTGTTTACGTTACTTCAAACGCTTTACGTACACACAGATAAAAATTCCAAAGAAATAAGTGTTAAAATTTGTTATTTATTCCAGCACAGTTTCACCAGATGGTAAATGGTTATGTAATATTCGATGGTAAAGCTTACAAAGTAATTAAATATTAAATTAGGTAAAGCCGTATTCGCTTTTGACCAAAGTCATTCAAACTAAATTCGTATGGATACATCGACTTATCCAAGACATTTCAGTCTTTCATACGCATAAAGAATGAAAATTTTACGAACCAAAAGTAGCACGTTCTCTATGCTAATTTATATCGATGTCATAAAGAAATTGTTGAATTTTACATACAACAAATTTTAAAGTAGAGGATTTACCACATGTTTTTGCGGCAACGCGTTTTTTTATATCCTTAACACATGAGGTATTTTTGGAGGACATATGCATTTTTCATGCCACAGTTGAAATACTTTAAAAATTTGGACAGGATACATTCCGAAGGTGATTATTTTTACTTCGGTGCAATACTATATGTACATTTACCGATCGAGAATAAATAGGCATACCCTACGGAAACATTATTGATTGGACTGCCTTTTTATGCTCGTAACTGATAAACGAGCAGACGATAAAAACATCGCCGCCTATGGACGGCCGCAGCGTCATCATCGAAACATTACCGGCCGATGCAGGTTCTTAATTTCTACCCCATGTTTCAATCTAAATATGAAAAAAATAGTTACACTGTCAATTTTACTTGACAGCCAGGCAGGTACCAACACCGTACCAATATGCTAATGCTAAAAATGAAATCATTATGATTAAAATGATGTCTCATTCACCGCTCCTAATTCTGACATGATAAAAGAATTTACTTAAAAGTAAGTGGAAGCAAAAAATTACACTTAGGTAAGTATAAACGCATTACATTATAAAAGGAATCATTGAAACGCCGTTGGCCACGAAGGAAGCACGAGGAACACTTCATTCAAACCGAAACGCCTAAAAACATATGACTGTAAATTTTAACAAGAAGATGGAAGCTTTTCAAGTAGGTAAAGAAACCTCGCAACGCACGAGTATTAGTAGGGAATTAATTCGGCTGTACAGGATCTAAAGACCTGCAACTGATGAGAAAGAAATGTTTTTAAGCAGGCCACATCATTTTAAGTTGGCTTGAACTAAAGGATGGACAGCACCCCAGGATTCCCTGGGTAACCAATTGCATGGACGTACACAAACATTCCTGAACCGAGAACAAATTGCTGGGAATCGAAGTCATTGCCTACTAGGCTATGGGATCGCCCGAACATGTTGCAATATATATTGCAGTTCGGACTCTTACGATATCTAACCCTACATTAGCAAGCATTGCCGAGCTGTATATAACCCTTCGTTCATGGACTCATCACCACAGAACAGTTGTCGCCGGCTTTATAATTATCGATACAGATGACAGTTACATCAGTGAAAACCATAAATCTGTTAGGCTGTTTTCCTGAGATTAGCGCGAACAAAAGGACAGAAAACCAACAATCATAAAAATAAATTAACAACTATAATTTTGGGGTTTTATTGTGTTTATAAAAGCCGCTGATAATTGTTTTTTTCAAATATTCCTCATGTACAGAAAGCGATCAGTTAGAATTTTATTATCTGTATAGATAACAGTGTAGAATATTGCCTCGGACTTACCAATCGAAAGCAGCGAGTCAAAAGCGGCGGGTACCTACCAACCATACCAGCAAAGGTGCTTTCTTCTTCCTCGTACAACCAGCGCTAAGCCCCTTAAAGCTACGTAATACAAAATACATTCTACTCTTCTATTGTTTTGTTCTTTTAAACTCCTGGCCTTCGGCAATGTTTTTAATAAATATATAGACTAGTGCGGCATGAGATGAAGATAGCGTAGCGTCAGTCTTGCAATAGAGATGTAATATGCCGTCGACTCCGAAATGACCCGATATTAGTGACTAGTTGTCCATTCACAACTTACAGAGTAACATTTTTAATAAAGCCATCCATTGAGTTAACTCAGATTATTGGAAAAATAAAGTGAACTAAAATATATTGAAGAAGTTAAGGTATTTAATAAAAGAATAAAATAAATATTTTGCATTAAATATTTAACAATATATTTTTACTAATACCAAACCATAGTGCGATCTATCCGTCAGAACAGGTTAAACGAGTTCCAAAATCACAGACAATTCACGCGCCTAGACCGATTTCACTCCATTAATAAAATAAATTTATTAGACACGATTAGGTATTTATACCAGCGAGGCTGTCGGTATTACCGCTACAAAGCCATCGAGGCTATCGATGGAATCCAGGATAATATCTCGATAGCGCAATTTACATTCCAGGCCGCATTTGGAATGTAATTTACGATATCTCGTTTGAAATACTTACGAAATGGTCACTCCGTAATTTATTGACGCAGTAGTAAAACATTTCCATTCAGTTTTGTAAGGTAAACGTAGCTATTACCAACATAGAATCGCCATGGTAACATGAGCTTATAAGTTAACAGATTAAGGTATAGACGTGAATCGCGTGAATAACTGTGGTCGTCTTGTATACCTTGAGCTCATCACGGACGTAGTTGAGGCGTCGAATGGAACTTCGAGCAGTTGATCCCTTAGATAGGCTGTTTGGGTCAGTTGTTACTTAATGTAAGCAGGCCATAGTTTGTCTCCTTTAAGCGGGATACCGCTACATAATCCAAGAAACCTTAAAAGAACATTGGTGTGGCTAAACGGGATTTATGCTATCGAAATCCCCGGTTATCCCCGATTTATGCTATCGAAGTCCGGATTCCCGGAGGCACTCTTCCGTAAAGTTTATCTACCCGTATTCCCGCAAATAGTGAGCGAAGGAACACCCAAGTTAGTCGATAGGAGTTTGACATAACCTGCACTGCTGCCCGGAGCATTCCGGTATCATGATGGGATTGGAGAGTTTTTGTTGAAGAGTCTGCCTAATATGGACGCATGGATATCAACGAACCCAAGTTCATCAGTCCTAGTTCCATTCATGAAAGAGTCGTGTCCGAAGCGTGACAGCCAGTGCGATCGGCTATCGTCAGGCGCTTCGGTTAAATCTTCATTATTGTGTGTGTTAGCAAGTTTAATAGCGCTTGCGACCAAACGAGGTAACAAATGCGACTTCTATTTATAAAATGAATTGGTCACGCCATCTGTACGTCACAGCTTCATTGACTCATTCAAGTACTCAATTCACTATTGTAGAGGGAACACCGAAATGCGTTAAGCTATCGACACCGATTGTTATCGTTAGATAATTATCGTTGAACTAAAATAAGGTCTTTGGGACGAGAACTTCCAACACTACTTGGTCAAATATCAACACCAGGACAGCTTGATAGAGTACGCTTTAGGTCTTTTCAGTGATTTTCATTCAACCCGACAGCAATGAAATGAATACCGAGGTTACTGGGTAAAATAGTTAATACTACAAATTTAAAACCGGTTGACTTTTTAAACATCTCTTTCCAAAGATAACAACGTGATTTTTTAAGACATTCATTTGTAATGAATAAAGTTTTGCGTCGCCCGGTACGGGCAGCGTAGGCAAGGATGACGTCACGGGACCAGGGCAGCAGAGCGCGCGAGGTGCCTAGTAGCTAATCGGCCACGCCCACACCCTACGCCCCTTCCAGGGCTCCGAATAGACGGTTAGTATTATTAAGTGGTGCTGTATAACATTTACTTCTGACTCTATATTCAGATGTTACAAATTGGCGCAACGCCTGTGTAGACAATTGTAGATTTTCTAATATTAACTGGCAGACTTTGAGTTGTAGACATAGAGACCTCAGATAATAGACTTGATCTTCTACGCTGCACATTAAAACAAGTTTTAACAAGTTTAAAATCTCCCCATATTATGATAATTGACGAAACTTACCATAAAAAAAAATTAAGATCTGGTTTTACACAAATAAATTATCTAGAACACAGGGACATTGATGATGTTTTTTAAACTTGTTTAAAACTTTCGCCATATGTTATTTTAAGTGGTGCTCGACGGAAACTGTTGTAGCGGTAAAGAATGACATGCATACGTGTATTTACAAAATACCTAAACAATTTAATGACTTTGAATTTGATTGAAATTGGGAAGTAGCACAATTTGCCGCACCCTCAGTCGATACAGGGTTGTCAGGTTAAAAGGCACACCATAAAAACAAGTTAAGTGTTGTTACTTCTGTCTCCCGCTACATCAGGCCCCCGCAACGCTACTGAAGCAACGTAGCCTTGTGGAGTGCGTACTAGACTTTTAAATCGGGCTGCTCATTAGTTTAAGCCAAATAAAAGTTCAAATAGGTACTTATTTATGCCGGCGTACCCATAGTTACCGGTTTTTAGTGGGAACCCATTCGTCGCGTACATACTTCGGATATGCTGAACGTATCAAAAGTAACAATAATAATTGTGTTTATTTTAATATTATTAAATTTACTGTAAAATTGCAAATATTTAGCTAAGGACCGATTTTTCAACCGGCCCTGAATTATGTAAAACTAAACTGGCCCGCCCAAGTGGGAAACTTGTTGATAGAAGGAAGAAAGAAATGTTAATAAATATAGACATTGGCAAAATATTGAGGTTTGAAGGCCAATTGCTGATTATTAATTATTAGTGGCTATTATAGTATGTGTACGTTTATGTGTCTGGGTGTGTGTGCCTTTGTGTGACATGGCATTGCTGATGGCTAGTGGACTTTGATTTGGACATTCCAGAGTATGGTCGCACTGTATTGTTCAACGTATTAAATGTTGCGTTCAAGCTTATTATGTACGACGTGGCAGTGTTTCGGTGATGTCATCACAACCATTTCTTCTCTCTGATCCCTGATTCGATTACAAGAGCGCTGCTCCGTTGCTAGACGTCCCGTCCGTCACTATGATAAGGTACCACTACCATTGTTGTGCCACTTGCCAATTTGAATCAAAGTCATTTAATCCTTTAGGTATTTTGTAAGTACCCTATAAAAGCAATATTACTTTGAATTCATATGTCAGCCGCCTGTAATTTAATCACTTAAATAGTTAAAATCAACATAGAAAATTGTGTTTACGTGCTTTAGTTGCAAGTTCGGTACCCCTCGGTAAACGTCGGGTTGCTCGTTTTCTTTATAACCTGTAGGGCTGATTATAAAGTAGACGTGTTTCCTCATCATGGTTGCCTTCGCATAAGGACATGGGCTATACCAGAGGAATCACCAACAAAACATTTACCCCGAAGGAGAATTTCGTTAATACCTTTTCACCGGTGCTGTTACGAATTTTACCTTTGCTTCCTTTGTGATTGTTACTTTGTTTGTTTCAAATCCTGTGCGCATCGCTGAGTTTGTCTTCATACCTAGACTTCTCCATAATGTCCTCAAAGGTATGTGAACACGTTTGCGTCGTCCTTCGTGCGCATTGCAAGGACTGGAAAAGCTTGTGCGCGTCGGTGTTGACTTCTTACAATGTGGGATTCTTCATCTCATTCAGCACCATTTGTTGTCAGATGGGATTAGTGTCAAGCATTCACTTATCGTATGTAAAAATCTTGGCCAGCGTGGCGGTTGCTCGAAACGGTAGCAGAAGCAAAAAATGGGAGGAGAACCGCGCCCAGCAATGGGAAAATTATAGGTTGTAATTATCTATGTTGCGTTGCATAATTGTTTATTCTTGTCAACAGTGGAAGAACGTTGATACACTGGAAGAAATACATCGTGGGGAAACCTGAGGGTTCTGCATAATTTTTTTAACGTTTTCAATGGTGTAGAAGTCTGCCAATGTGCATTTTACTGCCATGAGAGATATTTCTCTCTCGTCTTTATGTCATACACAGACTGTTCTAGTTTTAATAGAAGATAGCCCATAGACGAGACAATTTCACATGTCTATAATAATTAGCGCGACCTCCAAATCTGTTCTATTATAAATCTCACACAATTTTGTCTCAGCGAAATGCTAGAACATATCAAACTGTTTAAATGTTTGCACTGTTTAAATGCTAATTCAAAGTCGTGAAACTGTAGGCTTCATCAGACGACACGTCTTGTAAAGCATTGTGGATGCGCTCCTTAGTCAGCTAATCATACCAACCTAATGATATTAGAAATTTCTACATGTGAGCACCTACCTTACCTACTTCGAAAGGTGTGTGGGTGTATCGTATATTCGACCCCAAGTTCCCCAATGCGGGGTCCGAGCGCTTCTAAACTAAACAATAAAAGCTCTCACACTCGTATCCCCTGCAATAAGATAAAAGTGTGAACGGTGTGAACAACCAAGACATCGTAAACGAACCCAGAACAAACGTTTGTCTGTGATATAAATGTTTGCCCCGACCGGGAATGGAACCGGAGATTCCTTACTCGACTGGTTATACTACTATATATATATATATATATATGGCTATACTGCTTTAGAGTAGTCGAATTGTCACTACCTTTAAAACCATGATATTAAAATTAATTTACGTATTCATTTTTTTCAAACTCAACTTTTCAAATTCAGTCAATTCATAAAAAAATCTAAATTAAGTATCGACTGATACTTAAGTGTGTACCACTGCACAGTTCTGAGCGTTACCCGTAAAGTATGGGCACGTGTAGCCTTGCAGTGAACGGGCGTCTTAAAGGGCCAGAAGGGCGTGGCGGAGGCGGGGCGAGGAGGGCCCTCCCTCGCGACGGGCGTGTACCTGCACGCCCCTTCGCGTGTTCCAACGATGTTTTGATTTCAAATTTAAGATTTGAATTTGGAATTTTCTAGACTACCGGGTATTTTTTTTACATAAATAATAAGTACAAGTTCGATTGTACATGCGTATTTTTATTTATTATTATTACTGTACATTTTTTTAACGCAATGTTTGCGACGCTTCGATGGTACATTCTAATTAACAGCCTGTGACAGGGAATAAAAAATAAAAATACAATAAAAATATTAAGAGTCAATCGAAATCGAGCCGATTTAGAAAGCTAATGCGAAAGTTCGAATAAAATCTGAAAATATATGCTATTAAATAAATACAAATGATAAGACGATACTTATATAACATTTATATATATAAGAATTCATTTAGTAAACCAGTTAGTAACCGGAAAATAGTGGAAAAACCTACCGGAACATGAACCGCAAAACGGATCGTATGTTAGTATGGTAAAAGTATAATATGTGGAACTAGCGGCCTCTCTCGACTTCGACGAAATATTTATATATACCATGCGTCCATCCAGAATAATGTGCCTTTCAAATGGGAAACGATTTCTTCAACGAGGTTCCGTGCCGTGGTTTCAAAGATTACTTGCCGCATTGCCAAATTCACAATATCTCTATAATATAAGTATTGATAAGCAATTGGTATCAATATAAAACAAATAATTAACGTATACCTTTAGTTCCATATCAACTCGTAAGTAATTGAACAGTAAGTACCTACCCCTAAAAATTACCCAGGATAAGACCAGAAGTTGGTCACACATTTCTGTAACGGAACTTTTCTAGACCTGTTTAGTACAAGCCTGTATACCCGATGCTTATTTCATGCTTATAAAGATATAAAAACATAATTTCACTGCTTTGACGGCACTGCAAAAGCAATACAAGAGATGACGTAAAAATAGCTTAAAAAATACAATAAATCAAAAGTTAATAACAAATAAAAAATATCAAAACAATACCTACTCCAAATCTCTGTGCTGCAACATAAAGCCGTGGAGCGGACTAGAATCAATAAAAGTCACACCACAGTCAATCAAAGCTTAGACACTGATTACATAATATAACTTGAAAATGATTCAAACTAGAAGAGCAATATGAGATCAAAATTTGAAACCATTGCACCATAGCCGTAAGTCCAAAAAATTAGCATTCATCCCCCAAGAGTCGCCCGTCGCGTCGACCCCGAGGGAGAGCGGTTATTAGATAATGTAATTATATTTTATCAACGGAGTAAAGTAGGGTGAGTGTCGGTTGCTAGGGGTGTTCACCATAAACTTATTCCCGATATAATCTTTCATTTTTCATTTCGGCTGCAAAAGTGGTTTAGTTAAAAAAATACCGTCTTAATGGTCTTTAAATATTTTAGTTTTTGCCGTGCTGTTGAATAGGTTTATTTCTAGTGGTTGCAGAAGTTTGTTCTAACTAATTTAACTCGGCAATCGGTAATCGGCTCGAAGGACCATATTATTCAAGGATTACGCTAATAAAAGGCATTGCATCTTATAATTGAATTGACCTAAGTCGATATGCCCCAAAAAACGAAAATAACGTATAGAGACAAAGGCCAAGTGAAACATGTTATGACACGTTTTCGTAATAAGTAATAGTAATAATAATAATAATACTAATAGTACCTATGTTTTTTTAAATTAATTAATAACTTTTTTATTTATGGATTGAAATTAAACGAACTTTAAATATTATGTGATGTTTACTGCAATAAATTAGTCAAAACCAAAACGAAATCGGTTAAGCCGTTTCTGAGATTCGCGCTAACAAACGCACAGATAAACAGACAAAAATTCTAATAACATTTTTTTTGGGTTCTATTGCGTTATAAATTTTACAATTACATTATTTTACAAGTCCTGAATCATTTAATATCCGTAACCGAAATTATCCGACACAATTGGATAATTAAAGATAACCATATCCGTAAACGTAACTGTAACCTGTAAAATATTCATGTATCCTTATCCAGATCCGAAATTTCATATCCATAACATCCGTAACTGATACTATTTAAAAATCAGCTGATTCTTTGCTAGACAATGAATTAGTGGACACTGAACAATTGTAGTTGCTCTAAAATATCACGTGGCACTTAAATATATTATTTTTATTGTAAAATTATACATTACCTGTAATATAATTATTTATTAGGTGTAATACACATTGTTAGATAACAGTAATCTTCTAGTGGCTCGTACGTCAGTCTCGCGAACGGGAGGCTTGAGTTAGAATCTTGTACGCACCATTAATTTTTCAAACTAGACGTGTATCACAAATTAATTATCACCAGATTCGGTGAAGGAAAACATCGTGATTTCCATCACGTTTTTACAGCTGTGTGCAAGTCTGCCTTCCCGCACATGGCGTGACGGCTTATGGCCTGATACACTATTATTGCGAGAGAAGTCCCGAACTCAGCAGAGACAATATATCAGTTATATTGATGACACAAATTTTCAAAATTG
>DWPT01005654.1:0-12060 GCA_018251895.1 Agathymus mariae mariae
ATCGTTCGTGTCTTTGTTAGGACATATTGAACACCTGTAATCTACACTAGAGAGTTTCATAAATATGTGTCCCAAGTTCCATAGTTGTATGTCTTACAGTTTATTGAATACATCAGTTTTGCAAATTATTGATAAAGCTTACGCGTTTTGGTAACTTGGAAAAAAAATTGTCCCTTACCAGTCAACATTTTAATAATGACTATTGCATATTGATTGTATATTAAAATATATTTTTTTAATTAAACAGTGCAGTGTCAATATTTTCACTACAGTACATTCGATACTACCATTGTTCTGCAACATCGAATGAATGAATCCGTTTTTCAGCAAATATGTCGATGGTAATTTTATATTAAATGAAAGGAGTGAAATTAAAAAGAATTGCCTACCAAATGATTTAATTACACTTCATAAAGTTCTACATTTGCAATAAGATATGAATACCAAATAACTATTACCTACATTTCAATTATTTGTCGCAGTAGCACACGTTTTAACTAATACCTTATTTCTACAGTAGATTTCTCTCGTATTTCTCAATGGATATTAAAAGAAAAAGAAAGTCGTAATGGAGTGCTATTAAAAGAGTTGGCTGTACTATTCTTACTTCAGCATCATCATAATCCTGTCTGCTCGTTTTGGCATATTTTAATTTAATTTCACTTACATTATAAAATTATGTCGGATATTTTTGTATTGTAATAATAACTGGCATTAATTGTATGATATTAATTATTTCTGAACAAAACACGCATCGTTGTTCTGTTGATATATATTAAAAAATACAAATTTTGTGATTTTGTTGTGATTTTTTTAACTATCAAGCAATATGTTTTTTACATTTTCATTCTACTTAACTTCGGATTGAAACAATGAATAACAAAATAACAATATTAACTTTGTCGGAACTTTAAGCAGGTGACTGCTGTTTTAAGGCACTCTTCTACGTAATACGATACAACACCACGACAATGTCCCTTCCCTCGACGACCGTTTCGTTTCAGCCGGGGCGAGCAGTACAGTACAGTCTAAGAATCTCTAATAACATTATTCCCCGCCGTAAAGTACAGTCGACTCGTTCGTAATTAATTTGCACTTTACTTGTTAAGAGTTGCCAACTGGAAAATATTTATTTTTTATTCTCATTTAAATGTTGCCAGTCCGGAATGTTTGTGTTTAACGTTTCCAAGAGTTTCTTTTCAGGCTTGTTCTAAAATTCATCGTCATGCCAAACTCATACTTTTTATTTTTGTTAATATTGTCAAGTGCCAAGTGGAAAGGTAACGTTGTATAATTTATTTGTTTTTACTGTACAGTCGTGAATGTAAGTGTTTACTTAAATGTTGTTTGATTTTATTTCGCTCTATGTATTGTGGAATTGTTATTGCTGTAATGTATTATTTGAATTGCTAAAAAAATATTTAAATTAAATTACTTTGTATTTTAAGCATCCCATGTTCGCCAAAACTATTACTAAAAACTTACACTACGAATTTGTGTGCGATGTACGTCCGTGTTATAAAATTCCAGTTTACCTACTCGATGTGATTTTACGTGAAGGAGAATATTAAATCTCCTCGAATCTTCAACTTGGGTTATAAGAGGACGGTGTTCAAAGATATTAGCAGAAGAATAAGATGAATTTTATTCAAACCTGTACCTTGAGTTTTTTATCTTTTTATGGATGTCACAGGCGATGCGTTGTATTGAACGTCAAAATTTTTCGAAAAATACTTTTACTAGAGTGTATTATGAAAATTTAAATAAATCCAGAAATAAAAGTAGATATACGAGTAAATATACAAACAACAATCGTGAAGTTTTTTTGTGACAATAAACTTTGGCTCGTAGCTGGCACCATTAATACGTTTTCCTATCGTCGCCAATTACTATAGTTGTTCTCATAGTGATCATTCCTATTTTACATCAAATATTTTCAGCATGAAATTTAACAGCTTATTGAAGACACAACCGATGTATCGTAAACTTTGAAAGTTATTTTCCAGTAGCGTTCCCGTGTATCCCAGTGCTTGATACGACGTATCGTGTGTGACCGATTTCACTGAGTCAATATTCATCATTGTGTGAGTTCTATATTTAATATGAGTGTCTATGTCTAGTACTAGTACTAGTGTGTAAGCTCACGTGTGTCCTGTCGACCGCAGCAGCGGATCAGTGCGGGCGGTGCCGCGCCGGCGCTCGAACTCTAAATCTCAACAAGTTCTGCAGCCGAGACTACGGTGAGACCGCACATAACCTATTTTATATCTAGGATTATACCGGTAAATAAAAAACATACCTTGGTGTGCGTGAAATTTTACTTTGTATGCAGCTCTTTGATAACAAGAGTGCTGTAGAAATAATATTAAGAGTTAAATATTTTCTACAGCAGCCAGGTATAGAATATCATTGATAATTCATCATACTTCACAAACGACGTTCTCGCCGTCTCTTGGTGTCCTGTTGACCGGCGCGGTGCGTCGATATTTGAAAAGAACGATATTCGAGTTATTACACTAACGTCCGTTGCCTACCTCAAACTGTATAATTTGTACAAGTATTACTACTTCTACGTTTCTACTGGATTGTACAAATCGTTGAGAACTTACAACGTCATGTTCGCCTCAAACTTTATAACGGCTGTAACCTATGTGCAGGTTGGTTTATAGCAAGCTACTTGGAGAGTGGGATCACGTTCGGCGCTATACTCGTACGTACGCAAGTTTCAGTCTGTGGCATAGAGCCGAGGGGTCAAAAAGATTGACGAGCACGATATCTAAGAATGTACATTTGTTTAGCAAGTATGCCCGTTGTCCGTTGTTGTAGTCATAATGGGTCGGGTGGTCGGACGCGAGGCGGCGGTGGGAGCGGGGGTGGCGGGCGGCGAGGCGTGGGCGCGGCTGGCGCTGAGCGTGCAGGCCGTATACAAGCGCGCGCCGCGGAGTCGTCTGCGCCGCGGCAACACCGCACTCTACGTACGCGCTACGGACCTCGCCTGCAAATGTCCCAAAATCAAGATTAACAAGTGAGTGGCCTTTTACGACCCTGTGATGCCCACCTTCATTAACACATAGGATTGACTGTACTGTGTTGGTGCAATCGAAGGAATTCCTCCATGCAGTCTGCCAACAAAGTTTAGAATGTTGAATAGCACGGGGCGCGCGGGGTATAGCTTTTCCAAAACTAGCAGCGTTGAGGAAATAGCTTTGAGTCTAAACGCATTGTACTGTCATATAGTCTTAAACACAACACACGCACTTAACTAATTCATTTTTTATTATATTTTCTACCTTAACGACATGGCTACGACTCTCGATTGAGAGAACTAGCTAGCCTGTTAGCTGCTTATAGTTAAAGGAGCCAGGTACATGCTTTAGTACTATCGGGGCTAAACTGTATGGCAGAAAGCGCAGCGACCAACAACACCTCCAAGAAGAGGGATCTGCCTCTTTTAATGATGATCATTATTGAACATCGTGTACTACAAACAGGGGAGGTTGACTTGTACTCCAAAATAAATGATGCGCTTCACACCCTAACATTTATGATTTATATATGGTAAAACAAGTAAATGTACATTTGCCGTGAACGATGCAAGAAAAGGAAGAATCAAATCATGTTTTTAATAATAATTTTAACTGTCATGTTTTCTATCATCAGGTCCTATCTGATCCTAGGAGTGGAAAAAGAGGGAGCGTCGTCTGGCATGCCAGGACTAGCGGTGGGGGAAAGGACGTTGCTTCTGGAGTGGCGGGACGACTGGCACCGACGCATCCGTCGCCTGCAGCGGCGTGCGATCAACTGCCACTAGCGACATCTACGACAACGCAGGCTAAGTTCAGATAGATGCATATTTGTCGTGCGTCATTGTACGTTGGAACTTTTACAGGTTAAAGACACCTTAAATCCTGTCCCTGATCAGATGGTCAACTGAATAGGTACGCTGACTTAGCCTATACTCGTAATTATAAATCGCGCGATGCACCGGGGACGCGACCATTGAAGTTTTTTTTGTATGTGCGTACGTATGAACAAATGTCAAGACGCGCGATTTAGAAACGCGCGTTACTCTTTTTCGTCTGAACTTAGCCTTAACGAGTAACGTAATATTACGAGAAACGAAGGTAGATTGAGTTGGAAGCTGGAAAGGTATTCCGTCTATGTTCCGTGCAAATGATACGTAGTTCAAGTTGCATTACTGCCATTGTTTAATCTGTCTTTATTGATAATTACAATAGAATCATAAAGTAGTCGCGCTAAAATATTACTACTTGTTGTTTCCCCTTGCTTTTGGAACTGGTTGTGAGATGTTTATTAAATAGCAACACGTTTAAATGAACTTAATGAGCAGCGATTATCCACTTTATTTTTGATTTAAACCAAAAAGAATTGACTGTCGTTAAGCCATAAACAAGAGTTTTCTTGTTGAAGATGTTCACAGATGCGTTACATCTGAAGTAGGAATGTACTGCTATATAAGTCAGATAATATAAAAGCCGTGTATTCAACTTATTGCATAACCAGATCTGACAGTAAGCCGTTATTAATATTAAAACCAGCAACCTGTTAACCTACTTATGATAATAGTTCTTCGTGAAAATGCCAAAAATGGAAGACATAATGCCTTCTTAAAAAATTTCTTCCTAGGATTTCGTTATATCACATACAATCATCAGCATAGTTAAGTATTTTTTAGGTTTTATTTTTCAAGAATAATACACTTAATGCACTTAACTGTGTTGTTGGGTGTACGTTAAAATTATTAATTTATTTTAAATATCTAGATTAATTCTAAGGCTAACCGATGTTTCGTTCCATTTCATGCATTTTTGTGTAAGTGTTACTTTTTGTCTCGGAAATGCCTATGTTAATATTGTTTAAGGTGGAGGCAACACCAACATATCAAGTGTCAAAAAATGGCGCGTAAACTAATAGTCGTCGCGATTGGGCGCTGTTTTTGGCAGCTGATATACATTTTTCTTTGATGTACAATATAGATTTAGGTGGTTAAATGCTAGGAATTCATCCACAAAGTATAGTCATAATGGTTTAACGTACCTCATTTATTAAGTATGTAATGTTAAGAGTTACATATTATTACTTTATGGTAACAGTTTGGTTACACGCCGTTCGGAAAGTAAATTTATTACGAGCTGAGAGTCGATTTAAAAGTATCTTGCCAAAGTATTATGAAACAGTATGTACAAAGTACTCGTTTCTCTTGTAGCAGTGAGCACAGTCCCGCGCGGTTATACGATACGAAGTAACCTCCTGAATATACATCGCCTAATTAAAGGTATGTGTACAGTATTATTAGCTTTACTAAAGTTAAATAAGTATTTTTAGTTTTAAAATGTGTGGGCTTTCCGTAATAACTCTTTTTGTGGCGTCTCTAACAGTATTAAATTCCATTTCGTATTTAATTAACGTTGTAAAACATTTTCTATTAAAAATAATTACTCGATGGTACTCTCTACGCTTTCTACTTATGAATAACATTATCATAATGTGCGTTTGCAACATACAAAATGACACGTTATGTAGAAAGTTTGCGTACAAAACAAATATTCACGTTAAGAAAACAACTTGAACGCCATTATTTTCAGACAAAGAGTACACTTAAGTAATCAAACGCAATTGAGACGTCAGAATTATATACGCGATCGCCGATACTGTTATGAACGGTGTGACCACAGTCGTATTGCTTGCTACGGATAACATTACTATACTTTGCAAGTACTTTTAGCATAGTTCTATTCAACTTTTAAATTAAATGACTTCGTTAACTAACTTAAATATAGTAATATAATCACTGGCACTTTCTGTGTGAAAGCATAAGAAACAAATAGATTAACAAATTTTTAATACCATTATAGTAAACTCAGTAGTACTACAATGTTGTTCCGTTTAATTCTGTAATTAATCCAAAAGTAAAGCAAAATTTAACAAGGAAGTCCTAACAAAAGATACGGACGTGGTAACTTGACATGAGTACAATGCCACAAATCATCTCGGGGCATGTAAACCGTTCACAATAATCCATTGTCGGAGCGGGCCGCGGGCGCCGCCAGCCGCCGGCCGATAGCAAGGCCCTGATGGGACGATGGAAACGACTTGTAATGATTTTGAAAGCGAATATCAATTTTTTTATGGAAAATTGCAGTCTATTGAATATAATCCGGTCAGCAAACGTGCGGCTTATGCAGCTTCTATATTAGCACTCTTTGAATCAACAACTTTTTTGTTTCTGTCATTAAATTATATCAAATTTAAATAAAACTTCCTAAATATGTATCCTAATTGCAATACTGTAGTATTATCTGATTCAACTAATATTAAATAAATATTATACATTCTGTGGTCTAAGCTCCACACTTTTTTAAAACTAAAATGTGTATAATCGTTTAGACATCGTATTTAAAATCGAATAGACGTTTCGCTTGATCGTAATACGGTTTGTAAAAAGTGTATTTAGTTGTAGATCTATTACCTAACCTGTTTCTAGTTATGCATATCTCTAGATTTCGTAATATGTAGTGGAATGAGTTTTTGCACGCTGTTTTATACTCTGTGGGTTCAATATCAAGTTACGTGAACAATAGTTGATAATTAAATAATAATAACGTGTTATATAATTAAGGAATCGAATTTTTAGCTAATGTTTTCCAGTTGCACTTCTCGTGATAATGGCTGCCGGCGTGCAAGAATTTATTTCGGATAATGATCATAATTTTAACATACAAATAATAACAAATATTTAAAGTACATTACTATAGAGCTTGTTTCTTTGTGAATATTATTTCGTTTTCGTAATAGTAATTTTATATTATTAAAATTTAATAGGTCGTGTACTTTCATGTTTATTTATTGAAGCAGCTGAAAACTTCTATAATATTGTTTTAACTTGTATGTAATCAAGGAATCATTAAATTTAGATTGGATAACAAGCTTTTTAATTGTAAGAACTATTTGAATCTAACGAAAAATACTCGTTTATGTAATAGTGGTGCGCGGTTTATAAGTATTATTAAAGAATTTGACGTACAATTAATAAGGTCTACAATTTGCTTGAAGTGGTGTGAATGTGAATTTTAAAATTTATTAACCGTTTTCTTTGTGATTGTCCTGTCGACGCGCGAGTAAATACTTTGCAAATAGTTTGTACTTGTAATGAAACTTAATTTGTAGGTAAAACTTATTTATATTGTTAAGATTGTCAATTGATGTTTTGAAGGGTCTATAAAATTTGCAGTTTGAATGGAAGCCACTGATAAAATTTCTTATATTAATTTGAAAAAAAGCACGAATTTTCTTCGATCTTGACTACCACCTTTTTTTACGTGATTATTAGAAAGTTTTCTAACAAGACTGCAAATTATAGGATCCTTAATCTAAGTGGCACGCACAACTTTTTTCGCAAACCAAACACAAATTGTCTTTTATTATTCAATGAAAGAATAGCCTATGGTTTGCTTGGAGAGTTCGTAGATCACCAAGAACTTGAATTGTGTTATGGTACCCTGCTCCTGTGATGTAATAAATGTTATTGGTTATATTTATTTAAAATAAAACTACTTAATATACGGAAATCTTATATTTATTTAACCATTAACTTCTACTAAATTTTCATTAAGGGTGAAAACAATTTGATGCGTTTACTTTCCTTAATTTCGAGCCGCTCCCTAATCAAAATGCATTCCATCACGTATCCCGAGTAGCTTTGCACGTAAAAAGGCATAAATTAGCGGACGAAAACAATAAAACACTTGTACTGTAAGGCGACTAGCAACTCAGGCTTGATTTCCCTCAGGGTTGCCACCCCTTATATTGCTCGACGCATTACTAAAACAATAAATACTAAACTTAACTTCTTTGATAAATTTTTTGTTTCCGAAAATTATTGTGGATTACAAATAAAGTATTATTAAATTATTTTTATAAAGGTTACAAATTATCATAATGAGATGACAAAACCTCCAAATGTGAAATTCTATAAGTTTTTCATATCATTTTTAGAACTGAATATTTTACCTTTTTTGGATAAAATCAACAGTTGTTAATTTATTTTTCACTCAATTTATTACACTTAATTCTCGATAAGAGGTAGTTCCTATTCGTGCTTTAATTGAAGCTAGAGATCGAACCGTGAAACTATGGCTGGTTTTTGTTTATGACAACTAACCGTCACTGCCGCCCGGTTCCTTTTCTTACTTTTGTAATGCCAATAACGACAGACGAACAGACGGGTTACTAAATAATGAATGGTAACCGCCGCTCATAGACTGTCGCAGCACCTAAGCCGTCACATAGTGTTGCTTGCCAAGAAAGATTCGCTTATAAAACATCAGCGAAGTACTGGTCATACAGATGTGTATGAATTGAGGAATTACCATTAATCGGCTTAGGTATATGCCAGCTTTCAGCACAAAAAACCCAAGTGAACATCGAGCCACTTTATAGCCCCATCGCTTCAAAATATCAAGCAGACATATGCTCGTAGATAGTATTAAGTGTTATATAGTATGGTGAAGTACTATTTTGGGGTCCGAGGACGAGACAAAGCACAATTTTATAACTAGCGCGTGAACCTCCTTGCGCGAACTGCCCTGGGGAACCCCATCGCCCTTTTCCTGTAGAGGTCAAGCTTGGAACTAACTACAAAGTTGCCAGCCATCGTATTACAAAAAGTACTACATGCTATAGTGTCGTTTTTACGATCTAGTAAGCAGCGTAACAGTGCATGATTAAGCCTTCTACTGTACATTTCTACATGACGAAAATTACTAGCATTATTACGGCCATTGTTGGTGCCATTTACCCTGCCAGTTGGTTTTGGTTAAGGCCCTTTTCATACACACTCCACATCCATAGAAACGTTTCCTTACTAAGCGCGTAGTGGAAGGAGTCTTTACCAAAACAAATCGGAGTTTCGTGACTCGATCAAATTTTACCTACTGCTCTAAGTTCTAGCATCCCATTTTATATACGGCTAGGATAACATATAAAACATAATATATATAGATATTTAGTATTTTTAAATGATATATAGCATAATTGGAATTCTAATATTATTAGTTATAAAGAATCGTTATGGACGGTGATTAAAAAAATGAAGCTAAGTAACTTATTTATTTATTTATTTTATTGAATCACCAACATACTGTACACTATCGCAATTGACGGTAACACATCCAAGTTCCAGCACAATTATAGGAGTCGACAACATGCAGATGAATGATGTTGATAAAGAGCATATACATTATACATTGATATAAATTAATAAATTAAGAAAATAATGTTTAAACAGAATTTTAGAAACATGCAAGTTATTACAATATGGATTTTAATAATAGCACTAAATCAAATTTATAAACAAATTAAAATGTCATAATTCTGAATATTCAAATATAATATTAATTTTAAAGTTTTAATTGAAGTAAGTATTTATTAATAATAAGTTAGTAAATCAAGATTAAATCATTATATAAATAAATAATAACATTCAGTAACAAATTACATACAAAGTTATGTCATTAATCATGTTTAGATTTTAATAGTGTTTTTTAAATTTGCAGATGCTGTCTGAGAAGAGATCTATCTGATCAATTTTTGCAGCATCGTTGAATTCTTTTGTAAACTTGAGAGGACGATTTTGCCTAAATTTTATTTAAATATCGAATCACTTAAAATATTATGAAGCCGAGATTTCTTTGGCAGCTGATAAGGTATAGAGACATTCAAAGACGAAAGTAGCTATGGCACGTCTAAAGAGCCATTGACAATCTTATATAGAAACACGATATCAAGCATGCGTCTTCGATTCACCAGTGATTGCATTTTAAAGAAGGCAAGTCTATTCTCGTACGACTTGACTTTACTGAGTTTAGTTATTTTTGACTATTTGACTCATTAATAAGTTATTTTTTATGACGTTTCTTACTAGTGTATTTACTTACACAAGAAGTACTTAGATAGACTGGGATTTTTATAAATTTTTAGTGTTTTACTTAATTAAATAAGTATATAAATCAAAATTCCATTTTAAAAGTAGCAAATGAAACAAAAATGTTTGATGTGTTTGTAATATGGAAATATTTTATGGAGACAACAAAAAAACTTTAGCCATTTTTTTACTCTTTACCGTCACACAAGTACCTTGTTAATGATACAGACAGCAATAAGTTCTAATACTATATGTACGAAAAGGATAATATTTTTAATAGTAGCGGAAGTATTATATCCATTAAGTTTTAATGTTAGATTATATTATAACGACTTGACTGATCCCCTAAGAGGATGCCCCAGAGCGCTATGTAGCTACCGAGAGAGATGGTATGACTTCGCTAATTTGCCCAGCTCATGTTGAAATAACCCAGTTGCAAGAACCGTCGAAGATATGGCGCCAGCCCACCGCTGTTAGAGGTCGCTGTGCTCTGTACCATCCATATTAAACTGTGGTAGACTTCTCGGTTCGTCTAGCTGTAGCTAGTCACCATGTTTTCATTGCGATTCGTTGGTATCGGGGAGTCAGTAATAAGTAATTTTTACTCGACCAATGGTCAACATCAAAGAAGCGTTTAGTGTCCATATTTCACCCATTCATGGGCGAACCATACACTTACCTCATACGGCGTCACTTGATACGGCAGCTATTGACAAGAAATACTTATTTAAGTAAAGAGGGAAAGTTGTATATCTTCAATTATAAATATTTAATAGTTCGTCATTAATATTTCCCAGTGGATTGCTCAACATTTCTCAACACGCGCAATAACGGGCGCGCGCTCGTTACACGCGCCATTGTTGTTTGTTATAAATTATTGTTGGCTTTGTTATATATTATTACAATCAATGTGCCGGAACACCTGTAACAAATTAATGTGAACGTTTATTAAAAGCGAACGCGTTATTATAAAGGACACTACATTCAACATTTTATATAACAATCTTGCATGTATGAACCATTGCATGTATGATATATTACGCGATATACAACTAATGTAAGGATAAAACAACATAAATTTTCCTTTATATTTCGTTTGCCATGCATACACCAAACACGTAACCTTGACGAATATACCATAAACGTGATACTATTATCGAAATGTACTATGTACTATTCGAAAATAATTAATTCTGTAGTTCCCATAGATTTTAATAACTTATTATAAGTTATTTGATAATCTTATTCATATTTCTCCATCAATATTTTTTGTACGTTCCTTGATAGGGAACGGTGGTATAGCCACTGTACGATAAATACCAATATTGGTATGGAAATGATTAAAGTTGAAGCCAAATGATTAAAATATATACTAAGCTAAAATGAAAGTAAATATATATAAGTAAAATAAATATTATTTCACAAGGTTCTTGTGTTCGAGCACCCAAGGCGTTGGTAACGTTTCCACTCTCTACAGCAATCCGAGCGAGCGCGGAAGCTTCCATTTATTGCATTACGGAATATATTTACAATTATAATGTTTAAACTTTAAATTGATATTATAAATTATTATGTAACCTCTCGTCAACTATCCGATCTAGTACTTTTATTGTTTCCTAAATATGAATATGATCGTAACTGCGTCGTCTCGTGTAAGTGCTATTATTCGTAACGTAGGCACAGAACAAACAATGTTTTTTTTTTTTTGGTTTTGATATAAGATAAACATTCTTATATCTTGTATTGTGTGTTTGTTTCATGATCAGAGCCCTCGCTAGTTGATACGGGCGACTCTTCTCAATAACTTAAGATGGTGAAATTTGTATGTTTTATTTGTTTGGACTGTTAGTTTTTGAGATGTTTTTAGATATAAGATTATTCGAGTATCTTTTAGTTTCTATGTTTTTCCCGATCGGAGCCCCCGCTATTGGATACGAGCGACTCTTCTCAGTAGCTTTAGCTGGTTTGATTTGTATATTTTTATTTGTTTGGAATTTCTAGTTTGGTCTTGGTCTTATATAACTATAGATATGTATTTATATATAAATATACAGCCTTGGCCAAAAGTATTAGGCACCCCCAATAAAGTTACTGCACATCTGTGATAGGTGAACAAC
>DWPT01005655.1:0-12060 GCA_018251895.1 Agathymus mariae mariae
TTAAACAAAAAATTAACAAATTAAACTTTAAATGAACAATTGATATCGCATCGTATAACCAGCAATCAACTCAGCTTTCTATAAAGCCAGTGCCAACTCTATTATATACATACCAAAAAGATAGAGAAAACCTCAAAAGTCTTTATTACGATACAATCCAGCCTTAAACTAAAGTCGTGGTGAAATGTTGTTTTACGTGGTTTAATGCATCGGTCTTTTTACTCTGTTCCCACGTATCAAAATAAAATGATGGCTCCGCTCGGTTCCGGTCCCCCTCACAATGAAGCAGTCGAAGCCACAGGGCGTCCCGCTGGCCAAATGCGAGTTGGCAGACTTCACTTACCTTTGAGAATATCATTGCGAACCCTCAGGTATGCAGATTTTCTCACGATGTTTTTTTCCACCGAAGCACGTGATAATTAATATGCAATTCGCACGTCCTCGTATATTGTAAAAGTTAAGTTGCGTGCGGGATCCGAAATCGGGTATCTGGTGGGGGAGACTTACATTCAAACCACTAAACTACCAGTGCGCCTCGAACACTTAACATTATATTAATCAATATCTACAATATTTTCTATTCCGGGATTTTTTTTATTCCCACAGAATATAAGACAAATCTTTTGTGTAACTAATAGTTTCAGATGGCGTTATTTCTAAACGTAGGAATAATAATTCCCGATGCGGAGATGCGGAACGACGGCAGCTACTAACGTGTAATACGTATGTTATGGATATCATATTTGTAGACAATATTTATATTTTGGAAGATGGAAGAATTCCTCCGAAATTTGGGATAAAAGTTATAGGGGATAACTTGATAAAAGATGGATAAATAAGTATCAAGATGCCTTGATATGTATTACTAAGTTATGACACTAATTTATGGATCTTTAAAATCAGTGGGTGAATGGTTAAAATGAGGTAAAATTGAGCGCCAGTTAAAAATAATTGAGTAATAAGATAATACTAGGAATGAAGTAGGTAATAAATTAAGTGAAAATAATATTTCAAATAATGTGTCGCAATAATATAGAAAGAGATACTTTCCAATTCGAAAGACCTGACTTACATTCCTTTGAAATGTGTGTACATATAAAAAATTTCTACGATGTACAATACATTTGGAATTTATTATCAAATAGCAAATTAATGCCCTCTCTTCGCTTCGGAAAAACTACCTGAAGCATTTGCATTTTTCTAGGTTCTTCTCATTCTGTGAATTAGAAATACATATATTAATTCGTAACTTTTTAATTTATGGACGGATTGCAATGAAACAAACTTTAGGTATTAAGTGATGCTTACTGCAATACATCTGTGAAAACCAGAACGAAATCGGTTAGCCGTTTCTGGGATAAGCGGGAACAAACGCACAGACAAACAAACAAAAATTCTATCAACTATTTTTTTGGGTTCTATTGCGTCAATAAAGGCCCCTAATTATGTTTTTTCTCATATATCGTTCATGTACAGAATGCGATCAGTTAGAATATTATTGTTAGTATAGATTGCTTTTGTTAAGATAAAGTTACTTAGGAAATTTGCTATTCGATCTTTATGTCATTGCTTCATGGGTAAATGTTAAAAATATAAAAAAAAAAACCTATCAAAATTGACACTTCAATGTCTTTCCGTGACAAACAAAGTTGCCGCACAGAATTTTCGATGCGTATTCCTTCCTGGACCGCAGAGGCTCTGCCGTTCTTTTTTTACAAGTAATCTAGACGTGCTAGATCTCGCGCCTTCAGTGAAAATCAACGCCGCCGTGCTGGTGTTACTACATACAATAAGAAGATTTCATGCGAGCTTCCCAGATTGCCGCGTGACTTGGATGTTAAGGTTGTTGGTTTCTTTTACCTTATCAACTTGACTGGGATTGCTTACACCACCTATTTTCACATAACATTCATACATACAGCCCATTTTTTGCTGTTCATCCCTGTGCGATTATCGCAATATTCTTTCCCTATAACTCTTTTTCATTGTTGATTGATTCATCAACGTGCAGGCGGAAGTTTTGAAGTTAAAGACTAAAATTCTGACATTCGATGCTTTTTTAACATAGCATATGTCATAAGAGGAAATTGGGAAACACCTTTGAATGAAGTTGTGATTCAGAATGAAGGGATTAGAGCGAGAAGACATACCACCCCGATTCTTGAGTGTAGTTCAAGTAAAATTTGAAATC
Source organism: Agathymus mariae mariae (assembly GCA_018251895.1). Classification (NCBI taxonomy): domain Eukaryota; kingdom Metazoa; phylum Arthropoda; class Insecta; order Lepidoptera; family Hesperiidae; genus Agathymus; species Agathymus mariae. The sequence continues at coordinate 2,192 of DWPT01005655.1, forward strand.
CCAGGTCATAGACACGTGGAGAACTGCAAAAAGATCCACACAGGTTAGTAAATATTAATATAAACATTAATGCTTTTTTCTTTTAGAGGTGTACAGAGGAGTTTTTCCCATTGATTATTCTTATCAATTATAAAACGGCTTTTCAAAACGGTTGATGCAAAAAATTCGTACGCAACTTTATCAGAAATACTAATATGTATAAATACATTTAAACTTAATTTTATTAAGTCATAGGTTTATGACAGATGTCAAATAGTCCTGGATCCTTTTACGAGATAATCCTATGTATAATAGGGTTGCAGTAATCTCCTAACATCCGGTCAACTAGATTCTCATTTGCAACATTTAATACGATAACAAAACATAAATTTATTTCACGTAGTAAGAATTTCTGAGCCAGTGTAGACGACAATCTCGTTCATTTATATGTGAGCCCGAATAGCTGGTGGCGGGCGGTGAGTGGCGCTGCCAGTATCCCACTCAGTGGGACTACGCTAAGCCGTCGTTGGCTACGGTAGCGTGTTAGGGATCCAGTAACAAGTAAGTAATTAACGAACCTTCAACTGCCATGTCCATAGAAATAACTGATACATCTTACTAACAAGAAATTCTGTAACAATATTTCGTACGTAGAAATGTTGTTTAGATTACTTTGTAATAAAAAAAAAAAGTTCCATGAAATAATCTCCAACGGTTTTTTTTGTTATATTGAAACAACAAGTTACATCGGATGATATCTTACTCTCCCCCTTTTTGTATATGTATCTCTTATGGCAGTGGTGACCTTTGATTTGTCTGTCAAAATTTCTGTTTTGGTTTGGTCGTATGGGCCACCAACCTAAACCATTAAGCTATTAAAGTAACCAGTCCTCGCCTTAGCAAAAATCCGCGATAACAGATTCAGTTTCCGACATGAAAAGCGTCCTACATTTTGACACATAAGTTTCAAACATGCCAAAATCATCTAAGTCTGTTCAGAGGTTGTAATAGCATACATGACAGACAGACAAATATGCCAAAAAAAAAATGTTAAGCCCTGTTTATCGATAACCAATCCACAATAGGAATTCCAATGGATACATGTACAGTTTCGTCTCTGTTGCAACTTTATTATTCGTAGGTATAGTTTACAGAGTCAGCTAAGTACGATCACCATTGATTTATGGTGGTCACAGGGCGTCGATAAAGTCACACTACATGTTGCTGCGGTCATAGCCGTCCAAGTATATCTCCGACACATAGGAGAGCTGCCGTATTTCTGGCCAAGTGAAATGCTGCTATTATACTCGTTAATTGGCACTCAGCATACCTCAAAAAATAGGATAGACTTTAAGGAGCTAAGACGGATAATTGGGTAATATACCACTGGGATTCGAGTAGTAAAGAACTCAAGGATCTTTAAGAGAGAGGTTTATCGTCATTTTCTCGTCCGCTCTTCAGCCGGGTGCATCGCGACCTTGGGAAGGTCTTATATTCAAGTTTGGTCTTCTGCCTTTTGAAATGTCTCCTAATTGAAAAATGATTTGAGAATAGTAAATATACTTGGGTAAGTTTGTGCTGCATAAATACAAGTAAACAATGTCAAAGTTACGTTGCGATATATTCTGGAACCGCAAGCTACATGTAACAGCGATTTCCAAATTATTTTTCTTAATCCCATGTGTTATTAGGATTTCTCTCTGTGACGCGCTGAGAATATTATAACGATATTGGTATATACATATAACTACAGCAAGAGAAATTTTTGAACTTATACAAATATCCAAATTTAGAATTGATACTTTTATTCCCTTTTTTATAAGCTTTTTCCTATCTTTCACGCAATTGAATTAAAAGATTACAGTCGTTAGTCGCGGTAGTGAGTTTTAGACACAGTGAAACTTTACGGCTAACGAACATTCTGGATATCAACTAATATTAAAATAAATTTTATTTTTGAAGAGTCTCAAGGTTATTTTCATCTCGGATGGAGTGATTGTCAAAGTAAAATTTCAACAAAGGAAAATTATTACCTAAAGTTGCGACCGAGTCCTTTATTTTCCTATCAGGTAAAGATTTACCATTTGAGATACACTGTCTTACAGGATACTCGGTGCACCGTCACTTGGTGTATGTTAGATTACAGCTCAGATTAAACATCGAGCGTGGGAGGTAACATCGCATTCAATCTGAGAGGGAATCAATCACATCGCCTAATCTAGTGACTGACCGTGAGCTCAAGATTGTGGGTCGTTGATCTTAATATATCACATATTGTTGTAACAATCTCATACATCTATCTCTTGATTAAAGTAATATTTCTACAGCCAATTTTCTATGTCGTTGCGTAGCTTCGGGGAATGTGATATTGCTACGTGTTAGGTTCCGCAGGTTCGTGGAATGCCACAATAGTTTTGCAGAGACTTTATTTCATTTCCACAGGCGCAGTTACGCTCTTAGGTCGCAGGTCGATTTCGCTTCTTCAGGAGTGAACTTTTCGCTTTCGCACGTGAGCGAGCCTGCCCGCTATTTATATCAATTTCCGGGCCTTGAATCACTCTAGCTAGGTCTTCGTAAGAATCATACAAAAATCTATGTAGTGGTTTTCTAAATTGTCACATTCGGACAGACATGAGATTTTGTTGTATACTATGTAGAGTTTGGAGGTATTAGGTCACTTTAAAGTTCAGTTCCTTGTTTCTGTAGCCCAGTGAACGGTCCCGAATACGTTTACTGGTCGCAGCTGACATTGTAAAAGAGCAGATAAATTTGCGCACCTGGGATTGAAAATTGTACATATATGAAAATAAAAATAATCAATGATGATTCATATAAAAATTATCAATTTATTATCAGAAGTCAAACCATCAAGTTCTTATTACCATCATGTTATTAAAAAAATATTACAATCCTTAAGATTGGGGATAAAAATTACTAATTAAATGCCCCTCCCAACATTAATTGTAGGATTTCCAATAATTTTCAAATGACTAGTTTTTGATACCGTATCCATCTGATCAAATACATCGGTGAAGCTATCTGGCTTAGACGTAGGTAAAGGTACAACTAGCAACATCAAAGGATCCATTTACATGACCGAATGTTACGTAATATATGAGGAGATGAAATTGTAAATGAGATTTCTTCTCAGAAAATCGACAAAACGATTTCTAGTATCAACAATAAGAAGCAACACAATTGAAAATTGAAATGCGAGTTATTCTTTTATACCTCTGTATTTCGAATCCCCGCTTATTTTAGACAAAGATACCATCCCTCTCTTTTTTGCGCGATAAGAGCGAGACGTGTGTTCGAGCATTTATCGTCGGGAAAGAAATTAAAGTTGCGCCGAATCGAACGGTTTTATCTGTGTCGATAACGGTCACAAATTATGTGCTTCCTTCGGAGTTAAGGGGGATTTCACAGATGGCGACAATGTGGCGACAATTGGCGCAAAATTCTGTCTTGAAAACGTAATTATCAATAGTAGTTTTTATATATGTACTGTTAAGGCAATATTAACAGGTTCATCGAGGAAACTTTTCCTGAGAACACTTATTTATATAAACATATGAAGTCAATGACCTCAAAACTTTTTTTTTGTGCGTTGTGAAGTTAAACTGTCTCCTAACTACACTTTGCTTTTATATCCTTTTTCTCTGCCGACATAATACTCCCATTTACACATATAGAAATGTTAATTTTACTGTTAATGTTTTAATTACAGATTTACTAAGCAATTTCATGGGCGTCGTATTCGAGTCTACGTTGAAGTCTGCGTATGGGATTGTTTTAAAGAAAAGAAAAAACACTTTATCTCGGTAAATATTTGAATAAAATTCGTGTTACTACCAATTATTAAATGTGAAACACAATTACTATAAAAATAGTTTTACAAGGAAATTTACAGGTAAATGTTATATACTCATTGATATAGATTAATAAGTTTAGTTTTTAGCACAGGATTTGGACACATACCAATAAAATATTGCAAAGTTATAAAGCAGATTGACAATCACAAATCGGCAAACTACTTACTTTTATTTGTTCAATATTTCAATTGTTCGCCGTCATTCCCACCAGCGGTATGTTCACAAACTTAGATAAGTATCTAAAATTGAGACATGGAGGGTAAACCAGCAAATTCCCAAAATAAACTTAATTTCATGGAACCGCGGCTTAAGCTACCCTTTTAAATGGGAGTCATACGAAACTAAGCTTTATTCCAATAGAACATTGCAGTTATTTATTTGCTACATGCTTTTCTTCAGCGTTAGTAGATAAATGAATCGGTGCTTATTGACGATCAATCGAGCGTCTGTTATCTCTGCTTTGCCGCCTTATCTATGGGCGGACATGTCTATGGCGGATTTATGGCGTGGTTCAACTTCATTATGGACAAGAAAGTATCCCAGTCACATCATAGTGTATTAAGTTATTTAGCTACGGCTTCTATCTCTGAAGGTAGGGGTGAATAGCGTCAGATCAAATTCTAATTTAAAGTCTCCGTCGATCCTGGAGTCCAAAGCAAACGTTCGTGTCCGTCGTATCACATGTTGGTCATGAGGCAACGATGTCAAGTCTCTTATATTGATGGGCAATAGCATTTGTAACGCCTAGTGTATTTTTAAAAATTATTATAATTCGCTAGATTAATTTAGTTTGAACAATAAATGTGTCGATACACATAAGCAAACAGACATATGAACATTTCTAAATGACGATAACATAAGGAAATACATATTTGTTCTGTCTCAGACAAAAATACTTCATTATACTTAGATATCATCTGAATGTTATTTTTGAGCTAAATAGTTTTTATATTATAGATAAACTTTATATTTATGACATAACGTGACATTTTTGTAACTTAAACTATTCAAGGTTAACCCAATAGCTATAAAAGTACGGCACAGGATATTTTTTATTTTTTTATTCGTAGTCGAGACACATAGCCCGTGGGACGATGACGCTTATTATATTTTCAGAGGAATATCAAAAAACTTAAAGATAAGACACGCGACCTAACAGTTGGAGCCATCTCGCTCAGCGTATAGGCATTGCTTTACAACGAGGGCATGCTGCCAGCATTGTCGGAACTGCACCACAAGGACCTAGTTACATACACTTATTTTAAATAGTTAATTAAATTTTTTTCATTTAATTTTCGTTTTGTAAACTTAGGTTTATAGAAATCCTGTGTATCCCTTGATTTTATACTTATTGAATCAAATCGACTCAATTACTCTAAAGTTTAATGTAGGGTACATTTAGCTACATGTAGTGTCCTTCGTGCCGGACTCGAGCGTAAGTCACGAATGAATGAAATGAATGAACTGAAAGCAATAAACAGCTGCGCTAAATAAGCACTACTATGTGTGATATAAAAGAGAAGATGAAACATTTTCAATTTTGTGTAAGTACTTTTTACTTTAATATAAGGTAGTTTTTTTTTCGCCAATAATTCGCTGTTCCAGCTCTAATTGGGTTTCTTTATCTGTGGTTCTTATCTCAAAACTTATGTATGTACTTCAAAAACGTTCTCTTTTAGTTTCCTTCACGAACCAATTACTCTTTTTTGAGGCAAATAAATAAGCATCATTTGTTTGGGCCACACCAACGTCAGGTTGGGTCACGTGACGCAGTTGCTTTAAATATAGACTTACAATAATGTGGTGGTAGAACTATTGTGGAGCTAACGAAATGTCCCGGTTATCTGTTTATCCAGTAGTTTGTTGCGAGAAGCAAATTATATTACCTCACTATAAGACGCAGTAACAGTTGTAGCAACTGCGCAGTACAATGAACATATTGAAGTATGTTACCGCACGTTGGCAGCATGAACACACTGCCGCCGGAATGCCATGTGGACGTTGTGTGTGTGTGTGCGGACATTAATATCACATATGATAGATTGTGTCTATGTTATATTAGTATGAAATGATCCAAAATAAGTTAATACCAAGCAAAGCCGTCACGGACAGCGAGAGCGACAGATGTGTATTAATAAACCTGTTTCGTGTTTGATCGAACAAATTAAACTAAATTCGTAACATGAATTTGAATTCAATCAAAACTTTTGCTTCGTTATCGCATGGATTTATCAAAGTTTTTGATTTTATTCATACAATCAAATCAAAAATTTCGATGTTGAATTATTTCTGTATCTTTAGTGTTTGAGTTTTTTTAATTATTAGATTTTTTTAGTTTTAAGTAAAATATGAACTTATGGTGTTTTGAGTTGATTTTTAGTGGGAGTTTCTCACCTCCTACGATCACCGTTTTACGAATATCTACCGAAACACAACTAACGATGTACGTGGATTCCCAGTTTCGAGCCCAAACCAACTTTCCTGGTTCATCTTGAACCGTGCACTGACGAAATTGCTCGTGCATGGGAAGTTTTACCAGCCTTCGTCTAATAACGAATTCTAAAGTTCCTCCATCGAACAATTCGACTTATGGCGGGTGTCCATCTTTACGTAATGACATCTCGCCTGTGCGGACGGTGCGGTTTGCGTCGTCATTCGTTGTACTCATTGCAAAGGACTGGAATAATTTGCCCGCGTTAGATGTTCGGTATCGGTCGGAATCTTCAAGAGGCTTTTATGAGTTAGTGAGAGTTCACTTCTTCACTTCTTCATCTTACACTTCTTCACCACTTACCGTGAGGTGGGATTGTTGTCAAGCATTTACTTATTTTATGTGAAAATAAAAATTTAATTTGTAATCTGTTTGCTTCTTGCCAACACCGCGTTGAAGGTGGCTATTGATTCAAACATAATTGAGAAGCCGTGACCCCTGACCATCGCGCTACTAATATTGCTGATTGTTATCATACAACGTCTTTACGTGCAGCTGAATTATATACAACTGGAAGTATGATTTTAAAATATAAAGTATGTCGATATTATTTGGGACGCCCGCACAAATTGGCCTCCTTTACCCTAAAGTATCCCTAAAAAAATTTCCCCAAATATTGGTAAAAAGTTATATTTCCGAGTTTATTATTGAGCGGTAGCTACAACGTTTCAGTTGTTTCCACTTCGGACACACTTTGTTTGGTCCATCGATCAAAAACCTTAATAAAATTAGAGCGGAGTGGTGTTTGCAAATTAGGTGGAGACCGATTGATTGATGGAGGATTACCTTCGGATGGAATGTTTTTTGGTTGTTTTAGAAGTTTAGAGGTTTGTTGTGCGTGCGTAAATTGGCTGGATTTCGATGAGCGAAGATTTTTGCGAAAAGCGTGAATTTCAAATTTACAACAAGGCTAAGGGTTTATTCGTGTCGATTAATATTAAATTAAACAAAAATCATATTATAAAAAAATATATCAATTGATATATTTATTTTCGTTTGTATTTTTATGAAGGATGCTTTGTTTTCATAAAGAAATAAGAGATAAAACCGCCGACGTACTTTTTATGAAAATAACAGCTATGTAAATAGTAGATATCAATGTTTCCTTTGTGTATTGTGATTATAACGTGGGTCTGTTCCCGAGTGTCTTTGTTAATAACTCTTAATTTATGAATTTATAATACTGTAGTATATTTTCATCATATGAGTGCTGTCATCACTCATAGTTTAATCATAATATCTACCGAAATAACGTATCATGTTGAGGGCAACACTGATAATCTTATAGTCGGAAATTATTATCTTGTAAGGCGTTTCAGAGGGCAAATATTGTACGAACTAATTATTTTACGTAAATGTACAGCTAAGAATTCTTTATGATTTTGTCCATGTATCGAGTACTATATTTGGAACTTGGCCGGCGCGTTGGCGTAAGGGTTATAACTTGTTAGAGAAAGTGATAGAACTTTTGTGGAATAGTGGAAGCCATGGGCTGCGGTGATCGCATCATTGATGTTAACTCCACAAAATATTATTTCCGTAAGCCGTACAAAAACCTTGCAAAACTTACATGTAATTTATATTTCTCTATTACCAATAGTGTATTATTTGTATTGTGTAACTTAGTATAATCCCCAACTCTTCTAATGACATTGAGCATGACCTTGGGGAGTGACCGTGCGAAGGTTCAAAGTAATCAAATTGAATAAATATTTGGGCCGACAATAAGTGGTTCAAATAGCTCGATATCTAATATTTACATGGAACCCGCGATTTGCAGGAGCCCTCGGTAATAATGTATCGTCCCTTTTTATTCATATCCAATACTTGAAGGAGGGAGCGGCTTATTGGAGTGTAGAGGTATACAAGCTGTTCCAAAAATGTTTGAAGCAAACGTCCAAATAAGCTATACACTATTTTTTACTAACTAAAGTTTTGATACTTATTACTCAAAGTTTCTCCACGAGTATATCATACATAAGAAATCCAAGCAGGAACCTTCATCTGTCATGTAAACTAAACATTTATATTGAGATATCTATCTGGATATTCGATATATCAATATTGTTTTGCAACGACAGTTTCTTTATTGGTGAACTGGCCATCATAGTTTATAAAAAAAAAACAGTTATAGATGTACTTGTATTACATTCTAAAATACCTATATGAATGTCGTATTTGTCATAATATTATTTTGATATAGTGATTGTAAGTTATATATTAAGTGTACGTTATGTAGTTTTCTATGGTTTTCTGTGTGGTTTTCGGCTGTCTTGTTGTGTTGTGGTTGTGTCTGAAGATGGATTGTTTTATAAAATGTAAACCAAAATATAACTTAAATATTAAAAGTGTATTACAATCGAAAAAATATTACTGCGAAGAGCACTGCTATTCGAGACATCCTGTATTTGAATACCGTTCGCCTTCAGCGACCCTCGAACTTGGCATTGCCTTTTGCTGGTAAATCTTTACATATTTACGCTGTTCATATTATCCGGCTGTCCAGAAAGTACGCTATATCAGGTATATTTCCGCAGAATAGTGGTATCTTTTGTATTTGTTTGTATAACGCTGGGATAATACGTTTCTGAGAAGGAGAGAGATATACCTTGAATTGGAATCACTCACCTATACAAGTTCTGTTAAATTGTAAGTCAAATTTGTTTGCGTTGATGTTTATTTTGTAGTTTCGGTTAATAGAAAATTGAGATAGAAGCCTTATTTTCTTTCTTGGTCATTATCTACTGAATGAAATGTTGCAAGTAGAAGGTTTCTTGAGATCGATCAGTAGATATAATATGACATTACTTCTGAATATAAGCTACTTTTTTATTGGTGTAGCTTGTTTTATTCCTGCTAGGTCATCTAAGAGAAACATAATAGATTAGCAATTAAAAGGATGAGTGTTAGTCACAATATTCTTTTGAGCACGTCGAAGTGATTGCTTAGTTGTCGGTCCATTATCGTTGAGTCTTCTCACAAGCGCCCATTTCGGAACACGGTTAATACCTGAGTAATTAGGAGATCCGAGATGAGTGCTTACGTCAGATTGTAAGAGACGTTACTATAGCCTCACTAGAACAAAGCTTTGGATATTGGTAGGTTCAGGAGCCTGGAAATCCCACTATTCATATATTTGTGATAAGTCAATTAAGTTGTTATTCAACATTTTAACATCAGTCATAGATGTGACATTATTGCTCTTCTTATTATTTATAGGGCTCAGTATATGAAATGAAATAAAAACAATTACAGCATCACTCGCATATCTGTCCATCATGCCCTTTTGTCTCGGAATCTACCAGGCGAAAAAAGTGTCATTTAATACATGCAACGGTAGTTTACCCGACGAAGGATAATAACCGTAAACGTAAACAGACGATGTAGAAACAACATTTATCAACTGCGTCATGCAATGATATGATATACGAAATTTTCTCATCATAAAATAAAATACGGTGATGTCGACACACATATATATATATATAACACATAAATATCGTATATATCTGAAAATTAAACGAATT